>SJYA01003206.1:1545744-1565852 GCA_006410615.1 Neotragus moschatus
GCTCCCCCATCCCTGGGATTCTCCAGGCAAGAACACTGGAGTGGGTTGCCATTTCCTTCTCCAATGCATGAAAGTGAAGAGGGAAAGTGAAGTCGTTCAGTTGTGTCCGACTCTTCGTGACCCCATGGACTGCAGCCTCCCAGGCTCCTCCGTCCATGGGATCTTCCAGGCAAGAGCACTGGAGTGGGGTGCCATTGCCTCCTCCACTCAGTACTGCTGCTACTGCTACTGCTAAGTTGCTTCGGTCGTGTCTGACTCTGTGCGACCCCATAGACGGCAGCCCACCAGGCTCCCCCTCAAACTATAGTATTCTGATGCTGTGTACACAAGTTACTAGGCTAAGAACTTTTCTCACTCCAGTGTTCCTCCATTCCTCTTATAGGTATTTTTGTCTGCTGTTCAAGTGCTAAGTCATGTCCAGCTCTTTGTGACGCCATGGACTGCAGCACGCCAGGCTTCTCCATCCTTCACTATCTCCTGGAGTTTGCTCAAACTCATGTCCATTGAGTTAATGATGCCATCTAACCACCTCATCTTCTGTCGCCCTCTTCTCCTCATGCTCTCAATCTTTCCCAGCATCAGGATTTTTTCCAAAGAGTTGGTTCTTCACATCAGGTGGCCAAAGTATTAGAGCTTCAGCTCTAGCATCAGTCCTTCCAATGAATATTCAGGGTTGATTTCCTTTAGGATTGACAGGTTTGATCTCCATGCAGTCCAAGGGATTCTAAAGAATCTTCTCCAGCACCACAATATGAAAGCATTAATTCTTCTGTGTTCAGCCTTTTTTATGATCCAGTTCTCACATCTGTACATGACTACTGGCAAAGTCATAGCTTTGACTATACAGACCTCTGTGGATAAACTGATGTCTCTGCTTTTAATGTGCTTGCTGTCTAGGTTTGTCATAGCTTTTCTTCCAAGGAGCGAGCGTCTTTTAATTTTGTGGCTGCAGTTATCATCTGCAGTGATTTTGGAGCCCAAGAAAATAAAATATGTCACTGATTACACTTTTCCCCCACCTGTTTGCCAGGAAGTGATGAGACCAGATGCCATGATCTTATTTTTCTGAATGTTGAGTTTTAAACTAGCTGTTTCTTTTTTTAATTAACTCATTTTAATTGGATAATCACTTTACAATATTGTAACGGCTTTTCCCATACATTATCATGAATCTGCCACAGGTATACATGTGTCCCCCATACTGAACCCCCCTCCCATCTCTCTCCCTACCCTATCCCTCTGGGCTGTCCCAGTGCACCAGCTTTGGATGCCCTGCTTTATGTACTGAACTTGCACTGGTCATCTACTTTACATATGGCAATGTACATGTTTCAATGCCATTCTCTCAATCATCCCACCCTTGCCATGTCCCACTGAGTCCAAAAATCTGTTCTTTACATCTGTGTCTCCTTTGTGGCCCTGCATATATGATCATTGCTACCATCTCTCTAAATTCCATACATGTGCCTTAATATACAGTATTTGTCTTTCTCTTTCTGACTTAATTCACTCTGTGTAATAGGCTCCAGGTTGAGACTATACTATATAAAGCTACAGTCATTAAGAAAGTANCTGAATGTTGAGTTTTAAACTAGCTGTTTCTTTTTTTAATTAACTCATTTTAATTGGATAATCACTTTATAATATTGTAACGGCTTTTCCCATACATTATCATGAATCAGCCACAGGTATACATGTGTCCCCCATACTGAACCCCCCTCCCATCTCCCTCCCTACCCTATCCCTCTGGGCTGTCCCAGTGCACCAGCTTTGGATGCCCTGGTTTATGTATTGAACTTGCACTGGTCATCTACTTTACATATGGCAATGTACATGTTTCAATGTCATTCTCTCAATCATCCCACCCTTGCCATGTCCCACGGAGTCCAAAAATCTGTTCTTTACATCTGTGTCTCCTTTGCGGCCCTGCATGTATGATCACCGCTACCATCTCTCTAAATTCCATACATGTGCCTTAATATATAGTATTTGTCTTTCTCTTTCTGATTTAATTCACTCTGTGTAATAGGCTCCAGGTTGAGACTATACTATATAAAGCTACAGTCATTAAGAAAGTATGGTACTGGCACAGACAGAAATATAGATCAATGGAACAAAATAGAAAGTGCAGAGATAAATCCACGTACCTATGGACACCTTATCTTTGACAAAGGAGGNATCCAGCAGATGTTGGCAATTTGATCTCTGGTTCCTCTGCCTTTTCTAAAACCATCTTGAACATCAGGGGTAATCAAATATATTTTTAAATGAGTTTCTGACGTTACAAAGACATATTTTATTGAATCAACTGAGTTGCATATGTTCAATCAATTAATAATAGTAATAATTAACTAACAATCATGCTCTTTTCTATGTTTCCAGTAAAACTAGGAGAATTAAGAAAGAAAATTCAAAGAACACATATAACTTTCCCAATAATTAAATAACATACACATACCCAATTAAAGTGATTAACAGATAGGAAATTATTTAACAGTTAAGACAGAAGGATACAGCCACAGCACAGCCCTTTTCAACCAAGTTTCCTGTGCATAACTATACACGTTATAGATCTCAAGTAGTTTACAAAACGAGCTACATAAAGAATGCTCAAATATAATTTAATCTAATGCAAATCTTTGAATGTTTGCCTTATAAAAAGCTTTTATGTTTGAAAATTATAAAAAATATGCAACCATCAAAATCGTGCATTACCCATAACCCATATCATTATGCTGCAGCACAAACTGGGAGGCACTAACCTTGCTTCAGCTAACTCCTGCCAATGGTCAGTATGGTCCCAGTTTTGCCAAACCTTCCAATTTTCCAAAGGAAATGGATGTGACTATGCAATCTCCCATCTGATACCAATTTCCAAGACCCAGTTTCCTGCAGGCCTCTTAATTCTAACCTCGGCTGTAGACAAATCAATACCAGCAGCTGGTCTGAGTATCTCTCAAGATGTTAAGAGTCAGTATCCCTTTATAAAACATTCTTTGAGTGAAATACTGGGGTACATTTTTGGAGGTACACTACAGAATGAGTAGTTGAGAAGCAGTAGGAATATGCCAAAACAGGAGAGAGGGTTGTAGTCTGGGACACGTACTTAATCAGGGGAGAAGGAGGGGAGTTATCCNCTCTCAAGATGTTAAGAGTCAGTATCCCTTTATAAAACATTCTTTGAGTGAAATACTGGGGTACATTTTTGGAGGTACACTACAGAATGAGTAGTTGAGAAGCAGTAGGAATATGCCAAAACAGGAGAGAGGGTTGTAGTCTGGGACACGTACTTAATCAGGGGAGAAGGAGGGGAGTTATCCGAAGGCTGGAGCATGTCTCCTTTTCTCCCCATTTCTGAGTTTTCTGTGTCAACTCACACTGGTCTGGCGCATTACCTCACTCTATGGATTCTGCACTGACTCGAGCAGCACCCACACAGCCCGTCATTTACCTTCTCATCTGTAAAACTGGGACTAAAAACGATGAACCCAGAGGGAGCACGAGCTCAGTTCTTCCAGTCCATTAACTATCAGCATCAGTCAAATGCTTCAGTAGTCAAATCATTAAAAGGACTAGTTTGATGGTCTAGTGTGAAAATTAATGTCTAAATAGAGCCTAGGGTAAATGAAAGATAAGCCATCTTCATCAAGGTAGGCCAAGGAAATTTCTTCACACAATACTAAGATTTCCACTCAAAATACTTCTCTACTTCTCACACCATTTTACCTATAGTTACATTTTAAAAATTAATCTCACAAAAATAACCACATTCTCTAGAAAGATTTATATTCAAGCATAGTCATCCTTGTTATACATAATATAAAACCAAAGCAACTTAAATGATTCAGCAATTCACTCTGGTTATCAATGTCCAAATTTTGGTTAGACATTTTGAGTCAGACACAACAGAGAGACTAACAATAATAAATTATATATATATATATACAGATACATATAGAGACACACTGTTGTTTTAGACGTGTCCAACTCTTTTGCAACCCCAAGGACTGTAGCCTGCCAGGCTCCTCTGTCTATGGAGTTTCCCAGGCAAGAATACAGAAGTTGGTTGCCATTTCCTTCTCCAGGGAATCTTGCTGATCCAGGGAATGAACCTGCGTCTCCTGCATTGGCAGGAACATTCTTTACCACTGAGCCACCTGGAAAGTCCCCACAGAGACACATGTACACACATATTTCTACACAAGCATGCATGATCTATAATTATCGGAGAGGATATAACTTATAAGGTATCCCTCTGTATTGTTTTTGAGAATTCTTTTCTACTTTTCAATGCACTAATAGGAATAGGAAGGGGCAGAGGAAAAAGAACCATGAAATCCATGAAAAAGCCCTCATTAAATTCCCTAATTAAAGAGGCTTTCATTAATCTATTGAATCTTAATTTCCCTCCAAATAACCCAGGCAAACAAACTACAAACGCTAAATAAAACCACCATTAGCATCTCCTTCAGCTACAGGCAATGGCAACCCACTCCAGTACTCTTGCCTGGAAAATCCCACTGATGGAGGAGCCTGGTGGGCTGCAGTCCATGGGGTCTCTGGGAGTCAGACAGGACTGAGCGACTTCACTTTTCACTTTCATGCATTGGAGAAGAAAATGGCAACCCACTCCAGTGTTCTTGCCTGGAGAATCCCAGGGACGGGGGAGCCTGATGGGCTGCCATCTCTGGGGTCACACAGAGTCGGACGCGACTGAAGCGACTTAGCAGCAGCAGCAGCAGCTACAGTAAATCACAGCAATTTAAAATTTTTCTTTTGAGAGACCTATTCCTTTATAGGTATCTACTAAATATTCATAACTGTCAAACATTATGTAATATATAATTTATATTTTTAAAGTGTAAGTTAAAATTTGTGTTAATAAAGTCAACTGAAATAAAGTATAAATAGAACCAAATAAATACAATAAAATGTCATTAAAATGCTAGCAACAGGGGAAAAGAATAATGCTGTGTCATTGTGAGAAGCCGCACTGCCCATAAACCAGGAACATGACTTGACCTGAACTGAGTCCATGGCACAGGCGAAGTGCTTTATAACTGAATTTCACTATCCAACTGAATAATTCATTATTTTTAATGAATTTCCTCTGTTCTGTAAGTAGCTATAGCCAGTCAGCTAAAATCAGCCACTATACACTGGGAAACTGCAGAGAAAGTTTTCAGGTAAGTCAATTTAAAACTTTCTTAGGCTGCCTATTTTTTCTTTTTATTTTTCCCTGTCACTTCACATGGGCTGAGATGAAATTTTATAAGACTCATTATCAAAAGGACATTGACGGTTGGCTACCCAGCATCCATTCCACCCTGCACCTTTTGCACAGTGCTGTAAATTTAATTCAGATAATGACCAGTTATTTGCAAAGCCAATGTGCTTCAAGGAAGCTGCCCCCAGCTGCCAGCTCCCATGGAAAATCCAACTGATCTAAAATAAATCCCATTTCCCCAGTCACAATGATTCAGAAACTCAGGCCTGAACTCAAAGCATTCTCTTAGCTTTGGGTTAAGAATAAAAACTGCAACCTAAGACAGATCAATGAGATACAAGAGATGTTTACGGAGCGTCTGAGAATATATTTTTTTCTCTTATATGAAAGTACCACAAGAGATGTCTTGTTTGAGAATGGGAAGCCTGGGCCTTCAACAGCCAATTTGCCACAGTGATGGAAATTAGCGGGAGGATGAAGCCAACACACAGGAAATGGAAAGATGAGAAATGTAGCTACAGTCAATGCACTAAACTAGTCTTCAAATCAGTTCTCCCTTAGCCTTCAAAGTTCGTTTTAAAAATAAGTTTCCTTATTTGTTAAGCATGTTTGAATCAAGTTTTCTGTGCTTGTGTTGTAACTAACACACAAATATAATTGAAAATAAGAGTATGTGGCCAATTCTTTTCTTTAAACCCTTATCTTAAATGAAAATAAAATATAAGGATAAAAATGCTAGCCCCAGACAAACACACAAAAATATTAGCCACACAAAGTATACGGTACCGAAAGTTTCAAAGTTTCATAAACAGAGCTTCATATCTTCTTTAAATCAAAATAAGAATTAAAATAACATTAAAAAGCAATGTAACAGAAAATTAGAACTTAAATGGGCGTGATATTGAACTTTAGGATGCACAGCTCTGCGTTGGGCTGAAATGCAGGATTTTCAGATAGAAAGAAAAATGCAGTATTTTACAATAAGACCAATATAAAGTGTGGACGGAAGAGCAAAAGGTAAAAATAGAGACAGAGTAAAAAAGAAATTGGAAAATTAATACACAGTTCTGAAAGCAACCGTAAGTTTATCCAGTGCCAAGAACTTCAGATTAACTTCTTCACACAGAGAAAGTTTATATAAAATGAGTAAAAGGAAAAACGAGCAATTCTGTGATGGTACAGAAGGCAAAAGTTATCTTCTAGTCCAGTGATCTTTCCACCGCACCCCGGTGCCCTCATTTCAAGAATGAATAGCTAAGTAGATCACGTGCCCACAGGTGATGTCTCACGCTACAGATCAAAATGAGAAGACGCAACAAACCTTTGATATTTTTCCTAATGGCTTCTACTAATCCTACAATACACTAGGGAGATCCCACACCTCTACCTTCTTGGCCTCAGGGAGACCTAAAGAGAGGGTGAATCTCTGCCCTGCCCCAAAGAACTAGCCTATCAGACTAAAGGTGGAAGATCATAAAATTCAGACAAGACACTGGAGTTTGAAAGAAGCAAAGGCTTGAAGGGAAGGAAGGGAAGGTCACTGGTTCCACTTATTGGGAGATAATGTGAAATTATTCTAATCACTTATTTCCCAATGAAGAAATTATTCCAAAACCACCCTCCCATATATAAAATATTTATCAAAAAATAAAGCAAATCACCTTTAAAAGAAGCTGACTGCTCTGCAGGTGAAGGAGGATACAGGGTAAACCTGTATGATCCCTAATAATGATGGTGTTGATGATAATAAAAATGCTGACAATGATCATTTTAAGGCGAAGGGCGAGGGTAGAGCCTGGCTATTACTAACCAGTTTTTACAAGAGGTAAGCGAAACTCCTATCAAAGAGCTAAAGTCTCTGAAATACTTGTCCCCCAGTATCACTGAGGTAATTTGATTTTATAAAACTTTATCAATTTGATTAAAAGACTGAAATACTCTGGAGATAACCAGATTCAAGATAAGCATATCCAAATGAAGGGACTTATCTATACATGAAGTGAAGCCAAGTCGCTCAGTCGTGTCTGACTCTTTGCGACCCCATGGACTATAGCCTATCAAGCTCCTCCATCCATGGGACTTTCCAGGCAAAAGTGCTGGAGTGGATTGCCATTTCCTTCTCCAGGGGATATTCCCAACCCAGGGATCAAATCCGGTCTCCGCATTGCAGGCAGATGCTTTACCATCTAAGCCACCAGGGTCACCATCTATATATGAGCAAGAATCAATTAAAAAGTATAATTTATATCTAAACTCAATAACAGCAAAAATGACAATCTGCCAAGGAATAAACTTAAAGTAAACTACATAATACCCATTTTAAAGAAAACTAGGCAAGCTTAGCAAAACATCAAAAAAGGTCTAGAGAAGACATAATGAGTTCCTGGACAGTTAAGACTCAAAACTTTAATTAAATCAATACACTCCAGAAGCAAAAGCAAGAAAAGATGTCAGCAGGATTTTTCATCAAACCACACAAGCTTATATTAAAGTTCACTAAGAGAAGAAAATAGTCAAGAGTGTTCAAAAAAATGTATTTTTTGAGAAAATAAGACCAATAAAGAAAAATTCACTCTATTAAACATAAAAGTTTGAGAACTCCTGAAGTGAAGTCGTTCAGTCGTCTCCAACTCTTTGACACCCTGTGGACTATAGCCCATCATGGGCTACTCCTCCATCCATGGGATTTTCCAGGCAAGAATACTGGAGTGGGTTGCCATTTTCTTCTCCGGGGATCTTCCCAACCCAGGGATCAAACCTGGGTCTTCCATGTTGCAGGTAGACTCTTTCCAGTCTGAGCCACCAGGGAAAGGTAAAGTCACTCAGTCCTGTCCAATTCTTTGTGACCCCATGGGCTGTATAGTCCATGGAATTCTCAAGGCCAGAATACTGGTGTGGGGAGCCTTTCCCTTCTCCAGGGGACCTTCTCAACACAGGTATCGAACCCAGGTCTCCCACATTGCAGGCGGATTCTTTACCAGCTGAGCCACAAAGGAAGCCCCAGGGAATTCCTCTATTTAAACATAAGCAGTACACAAAAACAGAAATTAAAATAGTGTGGAATTGGTATAAAAATAGATATAAACCAATGGAACAAAATATATCATGTTCAGAAACAGAGCCATGTAAATATAGAAAGTTGACACAAGATACAGGAGGCATTTCTCATCTTTGACCACCTGCACAGAAAAACCCTGGTTCAAGCAACATTACCTCTTACTTTGGTTGCCTCCACTGTCTTCTCAAAACAGAAGTCAGAGTGATTCTGTTAAAAAATGTTTCAATTTAAAGAATTATATACCATAACCAAGTGAGATTTATCCCAAGAATGAAAAGATGGCTCAATATAAGAGAATCAATCAATGTAATATGTAACTTTTACAGAATGAAGGAAATACACCTGACCATCTCAACTGACATGGGCATTTGACAAAATCAAATACTCTTCATGATATAAAGTCAGAAAACTAGGGAGAGAAGGGAATTTCCTCCACACAATAAAGGGCACTTACGAGAAACACAGTTAATATCATAATCAACAGTAAAAGACTGAAGGAAAAAAAAAAAAAGACTGAAGATTTTTTCCCCTAAAATCAAGATCAACACAAAGATACTCCTTCCAACAATGCTATTGAACAGAATACTGAAATTTCTAGCCCCAGAGAAATTAGATATAAATAAGAAATAAAAGACAGTGAGTTGGAAAGAAGTAAAACTCTATTCACAGATGACAGGACTGTGTCTATTAAAAAAAAAAAAAAATCCCAAAGAAATCTACTAGATCTAACAAGCAAATTCAGCAAAGTTACAGGGTACATGATCAAGACACAAAAATCAGCTGAGTTTCTAGACAACAGCAATGAGCAATCTGAGAGGAAACTTGAAAAGCAATCTCCTTTACAATAGCATCTAAAAAAATAAAATACCCAGGAGGTGAAATGAAAAACCTGTACATCAAAACCTACAAAACAGTGCTGCCAATTAAAGAAGAGATTTCATTCACAAAGAAGACAAGTTTCACCACAACAAATGGAACACCACCTGTGTTCATGGAAAGAAAGACTTTCTATCTACAGATTCAACACAATCTCTATCAAAATTCCAAAGGCTTTTTTTTTTTTTTGCAGAAATGGAAAAGGTAATCCTCAAATTCATATGGAATTGAGAGTTGCCTGGTAGTCCAGTGATTAGGACTCATCACTTTAACTGCTGTGGCCCACATTGAATTCCTGGTCAGGGAACTAAAATCTCGCAAGTCACCAAGCATAGCCAAAAAAATCATAGGTAAAATGGTTCAGCCACTGTGGAAAACAGTTCCTCAAAAAGTTAAACATGTAACTATCATATGATCCAGCAAGTCCACTCCTAGGTACAGACCCAAAAGAAACAGGAACTGGAAACAGGGACTCAAGCAGATCCTTGTAAGCCAATGTTCAGCGCACCATTATTCACAATAACCAAAAGGGGGGGAAATCCAACTGTCTGTCAACAGATGAATGGATAAACAAAATATAGTATGTACACACAACGGAAACACATTCAGCCATAAAAAGAAATTAAGTTCTAATACATGGTACGATGTGGATGAACCTTTAGAACATTATGACAAGGGAAATAAGTCAGATGCAAAAAAAAACAAATATGATTCCACTTGTATATACTATCTAGAATAAGCAAATTCATAGAGAGTGAGCATATGAGAGATTACCTGGGGCCGGAGAGAAGGGCAATGGAAAGTTGTTGCTTAATTAACCAGTTATAGAGCTCTGCTCTTCAAATACACCAAGCAGGCTCCCTCAGGGCCTTGGCACTTCGGTTTACCACAGATAGCCACAAAACTAGCTCTCTCACTTCCTTCAGCTCTTTACTCAAAAATTACCCAGGTGGCAAAGAGAATAAAGAATCCTCCTGCAATGCAGGAGACCCGGGTTTGATCCCTGGGTAAGGAAGATCCCCTGGGGAAGGGAATGGCTACCCACTCCAGTATTCTTGCCTGGAGAATCCCATGGACAGAGGGGCCTGGCAGGCCACAGTCCGTGGGATCGCAAAGAGTTGGACATGACTGAGCAACTAACACTAACAAAGAGTGAAGTCAGAAAGTAAAAAACNAGCGGGCCGCAGAGGAGAGCCCGAGACCCAATCTTCGCTTCAGCGGGCTGTGCTGGAGGAGGCGGGGTCCACTGCCCGCCTCCCACCGCCCCCCTCCCCGCCCCCTCCCCTCCTCCACGGCGGGCGTCGGGCCGGTGCCCGGAGAGCGGCGGCGGCCCCCGCAGCGGCCGCTGGAGGGGCGGCGGCGGCGGTGGGCGCCGCGGGCGATGCCCCTGCCCGGCTGCTCCGGCGCGGGGCGGTGCGAGCGGCGGCGGCGGCGGCGGCGGCGGGGGAGCAGGCAGGGGGCGGCGGCTGCCACAGAGGGGCCGAGAACTGGCGGCGGCGGCGGCGGCGGTCGTGAAGGGCACCGGAGGCGGCGATGATGGTAGTGCTGATGTGAGTGTCTACTGACTGGGGGACCCGGGGGCTGCCGAGCCCGAGGCAGGCGGCCCGGCGCAGAGCGGGAGCGGGAGGCCAGGGGCGGCGGAGGGATGCTGAGCGCCCAGTGCGGAGCCGGGAGACGCCGCCCGCCCGGCCGTCCGCTCGCCCGGCCGCCGCAGCCCGTCCGGGAGAGGCGGGGAGCCCGGCGCTGCGGCGGCCCGATGTGGGGGTCCCGGGCAGAGGCTGGGGCAGCGCAGGCCGAGGGGCGTCTGCGATTGTTCTCAACACCCCCTCCCCCACCCCACCCCGTGTGTCTGTTTGTCACTTGCAGCTGAAGATGGAAAGAGCCAGGCGAAGGGGAGGCGGCGGCGGCGGCGGCGGCGGCCGTGGCCGCGGCGGCAAGAATGTAGGGGGCTCTGGCCTAAGCAAGAGTAGACTGTACCCCCAGGCCCAGCACTCCCACTACCCCCACTACGCGGCTTCAGCCACCCCTAATCAGGCTGGGGGCGCAGCCGAAATCCAGGAGCTGGCCTCCAAACGAGTGGACATCCAGAAAAAGAGGTTTTACCTAGACGTGAAGCAGAGCTCGCGGGGCCGGTTCCTCAAGATAGCCGAAGTCTGGATAGGGAGAGGCCGGCAAGACAATATCAGAAAGAGTAAACTGACCCTCTCCCTGTCGGTGGCAGCGGAGCTGAAGGACTGTCTAGGGGACTTCATCGAGCACTATGCCCACCTGGGCCTGAAAGGCCACCGGCAAGAGCATGGTCACGGCAAAGAGCAGAGCTCCAGGAGGAGACAGAAGCACTCAGCGCCCTCCCCGCCGGTCTCGGTGGGGTCCGAAGAGCACCCTCACAGTGTCCTCAAAACAGACTACATCGAGAGGGACAACAGGAAATACTATCTAGACCTGAAGGAAAATCAGCGGGGTCGCTTCCTAAGGATTAGACAAACCATGATGCGGGGGACTGGCATGATAGGTTATTTTGGCCACACTTTGGGCCTAGAGCAGACTATCGTCCTCCCTGCTCAAGGAATGATCGAGTTCCGCGACGCCTTGGTTCAGCTCATCGAAGATTATGGCGAAGGGGACATCGAAGAACGCAGAGGTGGAGACGACGACCCTGTGGAACTCCCCGAGGGGACTTCTTTCAGAGTGGACAATAAAAGGTTCTACTTTGATGTGGGCTCTAATAAATATGGAATTTTCCTGAAGGTAAGTGAGGTGAGGCCACCTTACCGTAATACTATTACCGTTCCGTTCAAAGCTTGGACAAGGTTTGGGGAGAATTTTATCAAGTATGAAGAAGAGATGAGGAAAATTTGCAACAGCCATAAAGAAAAGAGCATGGATGGCAGAAGGGCCAGTGGTGAAGAACAAGCATGCCTCGACTAAGATGAAAGTGAACTCCATCAGGCAAAAGTTAAAATCATAGATTGGCTAAAAGAACTGATCCATACTCATTTGAAGAAATTTCTCCTCTTTTGGGGCCCTTTGTTATCAGTAATACCTCTAGTAGTTTATACTTCAAGGAGTCTGATTCTCATGTCATGTTATCCGTAGAACACTCTAATTCTTATGGGAACTCCTGCCTTCCCAAAGCTAAATAGTTTAGCTGCTTCAACTGCTCCAGACTATTGAAGTATGCAAATCAGCACAAAGTATGACATTCTGACCTTCTAAGTACCCTAGCTAAGATTTACATTGCACTATGACATAAGCCTGAAAAAAATACATACACCTAATATGGAAGTGTGAATTTCTACTTAATAAGTTCCCCCAAAAAAGGATTCCATGCCTACTTCATTAAAAGCTGCTAGGATTACCTGTAGGACAGTTACCACAGAAACAGAAATTTACTTCTATTCTAAATATATTTATTTATTTATAAAAGGACAAGTTGAAATATATTCATTGTCCATTGGATAACTGAATATTAAACAGTCCCATTAAAGAATCAAATCTTAGTTACTATAGTATGCTATAATTTCAAATTTTGTGGTAACCCTACAGTTTATAGTTGCCGTATCAACACCATGAGAGTTTTTAATTGGTTATTCTAAGCTAGTTACAATCCTATCTTCACCTCTGATCATTGTACCATATATTATTAGTGGCTTTCCAAAGTTTCAGAAATTACTTTTTATGTCACTGTTGCGTGGGAGGCTTCATCCTATGGCTTTGCTATGGAAATCTTGATATTTTAGCTTTTCATACTAATTTGAAGGTTGTAAGAGGTTCTTTCCCAAAATATATCATAGACTCAAGGTGTTATATTTTTTGCTGCTGCTTTAACACTATTTCAGAGGGGTTGGTGCACCAGTTATCTGATATAAAAATACATCTATAATAATATATTTTAGTAGCACTTTTAGCACCTTAAGACCATTTCAACACTTCCAGTATAAACCTGACTTTTACAGGTGTTTTAATTCCAGGAAAAGTATTCTCTTTTCTAAAAAGCGTTTAGAAAAAACAAAATTTCAGCCTGAAAAAATATTATTTGAAGATTGGTTATAAGCATATTTGAAGAGAAAATTCAGGCATTTTCCAAGGTGCTCTGTATGATACTTAAAAAAGTTTACAAGACTCACCCATTTACTTGTATGAAAAATTACTTTCCAGGAAGTGCCACTGCAATTTCCAACACCTAAGCAGTTTTTTAAACAAGTGGATATAATGTATATGTGTACCAACCCACCCTGTATTAACTGACTGAAATTTTATCTGTTGAGCTGCATTTTATTCTGAATGAAATTACTGTCTTTTCTCTTGGCTTTACTCACCTCCCACACAATAAGTCCATATAATCATGTTTGGGAGCCAAACACTGATTTCAACCCCTAAATATAGCTCTCATTGATGAGAGCTGACTGCACGGATTGAGATCAGAATGTAGCTCTTCTTCTATATGCTATAAGTAATTCACAATTATTTTAGCAGTTGTTTTCCCTCCAGAGGTTGTCCCCCAAAAAGTCACTAAACGAGATGAATTAAGAAAATGAATTTCACTAATTCATGTTACTTAAAAACAAGCAGTCAGTATCTCAGACGTATATGCTGGTGTTGGCTTACGGATTGTATTTCCGGTTTCCTCAAACAGTGTGAAGGAATCTCACTAGTTCATTATAATTGTGGACCATCTGGATCACTGTGGAACAGCTGAAGGTTAGAAGATGATGTTAGTACTAGAGTTAATAGCACATGGTGGGTGTTGAGACTCTAAAAGAAGCAAGGATCTTTAAACAGTCCTCACTGTAAAGTAACTATTACAGGCTTGATAAAAAGTAGCTTTGGGGTCTAGGAAGGAATGGTGTGCCCTTGAATTACAATACTACTGATTGCTTTGCTGCCCATCATAGTGCCTATGAATAATAATTAACCTGTCAGATTTTGGCAAACTGGAGCTGTGAATATTCCACTATTTGAGCATTCCTATCACTATTGCTGTGACTGTGTACTCTCTCTTAAAACCTTCTCTTCTGATATATTTATATCCGTTAAGTCTAAATAATTTCCTTTTTGGATTTTACTCTGGTAAGATTTGAGTGTGTGTGTCTATATATATATGTGTGTGTGTGTGTATGTATATATGTGTGTTTTATATATATATATATATAGACACACATACTGCTATGTCATACGTAAATATCTTTAACTCATTGTATATAAATATTATTAGTTTAATTTTTCATTAACAATTTAAGTTAAAAATGGTTAAGCAACCAAATTTTCTACATAGTATGTATACTTCAAAGTTTTCACCATCTCAAAGCTATAGATTGCATAGATGCCTATATACCGGCAGTTGAATATACTTTAAAATCATTAAGCCTTCTGCCAGTCCTTTAGTTTCTTTTTTTCCCAAAGTTAATGTTCACTGAAAAAGGAAATGATGCTATGATTTTTTGATGCTTAAAATTTCCAATCATTCGTTAGCCATAATCCAGTAAGATCCAGTCCAAAACTCTGGTATTAGGACATGTATTGCCATGTATCTTATAAAATAAGCTACTACTCTTATCTGTGCAATATACATTTTATTTATTGTCATTTGTATCACAAATTGAGCTTCAAGTGTACATGGTATTCTTCAAAATACTAGGATCCCTGCCTTGAAGATATAAAACTCTAAGGCAACTGGATGTTAGCAATCAAAAAGTGAGCATTTAAGTTAGTAACCAAAATTACTCTTTCACTATATAATTCTAAAACACTGATGATGTTTGCACATAATAATCCAAGCATAATGTGGTACAGACTCAAAACTGTAATCATATAAGCTGATAGTATGAAATCTGGAAACGGGTTCCTCTTCATTGTTGGCAGTGTGCTCCTACCAATTGAAAGCAGCACTAATCTGTTGCTTATATGCAAGAGATGCAATGTATTATAAAAGTATTCAACTTCTGCCACATTTTATAATTCTCCTTGTTAAAGCCCCAAACTGCCATGTCCCTTAAACTTGAGTCAAACACAAGCTTATTTGCACTAAAGAGCATGGCCAAAAATAAATGACAGGGTGGAAAAGCTAGTTGGAACCTCTTGAAATAATGGGTTCTAATGGGGGAATTTCACATTTGTCTATTTGAAAGCTATATGGTCCAGGCAGACAATCTGTCAGTTCACTAATTTAATAATGCACTTTACCTTTTGTATATAAAAGATGTACATTTATGCCACTTGACTGGTGGGACGTGTTTCAATAACTGTGTAGTTTAGAATCTGTAGGGTGAGCTCTTGCATGCATATGTTTGTGTTGGAACTGCTGTAGTAACAAGTTTCCATTCAGCCAGTGTCATGGAGAAGGGTAGAAGATACCTCTGAAGTAAATCCCAAGACACCTAACAAAGAATTTTAGAGTTCATATTTGTATTCTTAAGGACTAGAATCAATTAATAAAACTCTCTAGCCCAGACTAGTATTACAGTTGAGATTTTATCTAATTGACACTCCCCATAATACCCTGAAAATGAATTTTGGGAATTTGTGGAAAAGAAGAAAAGCTTTTAATGATTCCGTTTCATTTTTGATGCATGTTTCACTTACTAATGAAAAGACAGTACCTGGTACTGTATTAGAATTCAAAGTATGATTGGCTGATATGGCATCATTAAGAAAATAACCAGACTTGAGACATAAACTTCAAATTAAGGAAATGCAAAGAAACTAAGAACAATTGCTAAAATATGACATTATTTCAAAACTTGCAGAACTTTCACCAACCGAAAAGGGTATTAGGGGATTTAGTGTATCCTTCCATCCTGAAAACTTCCTAAAATGTACATTTGAAAAGTAGATAATTGTTGCTTAATAATAGGTTGTATGTACTTTACTAAGAAACACTGTGTACTAACGATTCATCAAGAGTATACTATATTTACTGCATTCATTTTATATATGTGGATAAGAATACATTATATAGAATGATCCTATCTTAATATACTCATGTATTTATATTGTAATTTTGCAAATATTTTCAGTAAAATAAACATTTATCTGAGCTGCACAATCTGAAGAGGATGAAATTGGAATATACCCTCAGACATTCAGTTTTAATAAGCAGCTGCCATGGAAAGTTGATCTATGTACTATCATTCCTTCAGATTTTATGTTTATTTTAATATTTAAATAGGACTTGATTGGAAACTTGAAGTAGTGTACTGAAAATAATTTTTTCATGAGTTTCTTTTATCCTGCTTATTTCCAAGTGTCTTTCATTGGAACTATTTATAAAATCTTATTCCAAGCTTTATGTAAGAACTTTGCTTAGTCACCACGTAGTTTGAAGTCTGTCTTTTACCAAAACACCAAACATCTTTGGCAGGATAAAAATCTAAAGTAAACCACAAAGAGAATTTAAAATTGACTCTATGCCAACAGAATAATACAGATGTAATATTTATCCCTGCCAAATTCAGATTCTTAAAATCTTTCTGGAGTTTCCTTCAAGATTCCTTGAATTTCATAGACAAATGATGGCTCATGGCTAGCCCATCAGAGGAAGAGAGGAGAGATGTTCGCATGCTGTTAAGACAATCTATAGTCCACAATGCTGTAGAAATGAGGTACAGGGAAATGTGTTTTTCCCAATTTAATGTCTTGTGAAAACTGAGTTTTTAGATCACAGTTACTCTGTCATACTCTATGTAGAAAAACAGTTTACATGTTAGTGTATTTTCTTGAGTAATGTCAAAAATTAATCTTTTCTCCTTAATTTGACATGGTTTTTTAAGTAATTTAAATTTATTTAGTCAATATTTTTGAATAGGGAAAAACTGCACATAGTACAAAATTTAGATGCTCCAGATTGATAGACACTGAAAGGTAGCAACTAGTGTTACCAATTTCTTGTGTATCCTTCTAGAGTTACTCTGCATATACACATATGTATATATACACGTATTCTTTTAAAACATACAATTAAAAACATATAGACACTCTCTTGTACCCAGTAGTATCAGTATTGGATCTATCATTATAAGTGTATTTTTCCCCTTCTCCTTTAGATGCCATGTTTGATCTAGTTACCATAGCATTTAATTTGAGCTATTTATAACACCAAGGAAACCCCAAGGAAATTTCAAATGACTCCCATTGGAATTTACTCAAAGTGCAAATATATGTACATATCAGTTTTTAAATGTATAAATATTCAGTTCTCCTTCCTTATTCCAAACTACTTTGTGCTCATATTTCTCCCTCTTCTGCCCCTCAAAAAAGTGATGTTTGTTTTCTTAATGTAATACAGTTCAGGATATGAAACTGTTTACCCAAAGATTATTTTAAATTAACTGTGTCCTCATGAAAAATATCCATATTTAAAAGCTTTAATAAATTATCACTTTTAATCAGTTTTTACTGATTATGTTACTATTATTTTTATACAAAGACCTTACTATTATTAGAGAAAATCAATACTAGAACCGCCACAAAAGGTTACAGCCCTGTTGAAGATTGTTGATTTAATAACATGAGCATTTATATATATAATAAGAAATGTATAGTTATTAAAGAATCATTCAGTTAGCACTTAGTCAAAGCCAAGACCAAACAAAAAACAGAAAATGCTAGTTCTGATTATTTAAAGCATTGGATCCCTTTGAGGGACCAAGTCTATCAGATATCCTTGAGACCAAAAGGTACTATGATGATTTGGGAAAAGATTAAATACCTTAGGGCTCTGTGGTTAAAAATACAACTAAACCATTTCTATTCTCTGCCAGAAGAATATAAAAGAGCGCATATAATTGTTTAAAAATGTAGTAGCGTAATTACTATTCCTGAAAACATAAACAAAGTTGCTTTAATAGTTCCCCAACCCCTCCTTGCAAAAAGTTGTAATTCTCTTTTTAGTCACATCAAGGAGGCATTTTAAGGTCACTTTTCTAATAGCCAACAGGAAAAGATTATGATCTGAAAGATTAACGTCCCATACTTGAACCATGAAGGATCCTATCTAGTTATGATTTAAAGCAACCAAAGTAAAAACTCCAATACTATTAGAAATATCTTAAAGAGTATATGGGTTGAGAAAGAATTTTTTTATGGATTAGTATATGTAAACTTTATGAAAATGTTTAAAGACTTAAAAAATTAAAGCACTTTAATTCGTCTTTAGAATAATCCTAATTGATGGTATGATTTTCTGTTTGTAACATGAGAAAGGTGTAGTTAGAAAGCGAGATTGTCTTAAAGATATATTTTTAAAGCTTAAAAGTTTGCTTCTTTCATTTTAGTGAACAACTCACTATCCTTTGCAGAGTCTATAACGTTGGTTAAGATTTCCAGGTATTTACTTATTTAAGCTTAAAATGGTGTGTAGGTATTATTCGTTTTTTAAAGAGAGGGATCAAAAGGAAGGTAAATTCACCTTTGGAAAGAGTTTTGCTCACGTTTAGGCTAAAAATATTAATAATTTTCCATCCTTGTGGCTCAATCAGTAAAGAATCTGCCTGCATTGTAGGAGACCCAGGTTCAATCCCTGGATTGGGAAGATCCCCTGGAGAAGGAAATGGCAACCCACTCCAGTATCCTTGCCTGGAAAATCTCATGGACAGAGGAGCCTGGTGGGCTGCAGTCCATGGGGTCACAAAGAGTCGGGCTCAACTGAGCAACTAACACACATCCTTCATTAGTTTCCCATGTTGATGCTTTCTGGTAAATTTTTTTCCAAACGTTATCTCCTTTGCAATATCCCTTGTGAGAAATTGCTTAGCCTTACTGAGGCCAGTAACATCTAGTAAAGAAACTTACTGTAAATGAATTAGTGCTGCTGTAGCGGAAGTAGTTTGTAATGTGACTATGGAGAGAATACTCTTTTAAATGAGATATACGATTTCTTCTTGAATGTTATTGACTTTTTTCTGAGATTGAATAGCCGTTGTCTGTACTTTGATTTTTACCTCTTTATACTTAGTTTCCATATTATTCTACTCAAACTACTCATTGTTCCCATGAAATACTAGGCATAAAGAAAAAGGAAAGTAATCCTTAAGAAAAGAGTTTACAGTATTTAAAAATTTTAAAGTCACTCAAAGTGTAAGATTGTGGGGAAAATGCTTTTGTTGGTTTTAGTCTTTATCAAGGGATTACCTTGTAGCTCAGTCAGTAAAGGATCTGCCTGCAGTGTAGGAGACCTGGGTTCGAACCCTGGGTTGGGAAAATCCCCTGGAGAAGAAAATGGCAACCCACTCCAGTATCTGTGCCTGGAAAATCTCATGGACAGTGGAGCCTGGTGGGCTGCAGTCCATGGGTCACAATGGACTGAGCAACTAATACTAATTACTAATTACTAGATCGTAAAGAATCTCCCTGCAATGCAGGAGACCCAGGTTTAATCCCTGGGTTGGGAAGATCTTTTGATAAGTCTTTATCAAGATAGCAATATAAATCTGATTATTTGATATGAGTAGAGGCAAAATGTCTTAATCTGAGACACTTATATTTGGAAATATTCAGTATTTTGGTTTTTTTAGAACAAATAATTGTGTAGGATAACTCAGGATTTTATTTATGGTTTGTTGTGGGTTTGATGAAGTTGTTGTCTAGAGGTCACAAATATAAAAGAAGAACTAGAGAAAGACGGTGGCTGATTATTCTGCTTGACTGTAACAAAAGAAATCAGTCTAATAGAACTGAGATAAATAAGTCCTTCTCAGAACGAAATCTGTTTATTTAACCTTTGAAAGAGTGCTTGAAAAAGAATAATAAGACCCAGTTCTGCCAGTGTATGGCCTGACCCTGAGCAAATCATATAAGTTTGGTTTGATTGTTTCTTTATATGAAACATGAACAATTTAGTCCTAGAAGCTAGGGTTCCCTCCTACTCTAAACTTTTAAAATTCTGTACTGAAGGAGAGCGAAAGAAAAAACTAAATGAATAATACCTGAACTGGAAAGTTTAAGAGATGC
>SJYA01003206.1:1566560-1636788 GCA_006410615.1 Neotragus moschatus
CAGTAAAGAATCTGCCTGCATTGTAGGAGACCCAGGTTCAATCCCTGGATTGGGAAGATCCCCTGGAGAAGGAAATGGCAACCCACTCCAGTATCCTTGCCTGGAAAATCTCATGGACAGAGGAGCCTGGTGGGCTGCAGTCCATGGGGTCACAAAGAGTCGGGCTCAACTGAGCAACTAACACACATCCTTCATTAGTTTCCCATGTTGATGCTTTCTGGTAAATTTTTTTCCAAACGTTATCTCCTTTGCAATATCCCTTGTGAGAAATTGCTTAGCCTTACTGAGGCCAGTAACATCTAGTAAAGAAACTTACTGTAAATGAATTAGTGCTGCTGTAGCGGAAGTAGTTTGTAATGTGACTATGGAGAGAATACTCTTTTAAATGAGATATACGATTTCTTCTTGAATGTTATTGACTTTTTTCTGAGATTGAATAGCCGTTGTCTGTACTTTGATTTTTACCTCTTTATACTTAGTTTCCATATTATTCTACTCAAACTACTCATTGTTCCCATGAAATACTAGGCATAAAGAAAAAGGAAAGTAATCCTTAAGAAAAGAGTTTACAGTATTTAAAAATTTTAAAGTCACTCAAAGTGTAAGATTGTGGGGAAAATGCTTTTGTTGGTTTTAGTCTTTATCAAGGGATTACCTTGTAGCTCAGTCAGTAAAGGATCTGCCTGCAGTGTAGGAGACCTGGGTTCGAACCCTGGGTTGGGAAAATCCCCTGGAGAAGAAAATGGCAACCCACTCCAGTATCTGTGCCTGGAAAATCTCATGGACAGTGGAGCCTGGTGGGCTGCAGTCCATGGGTCACAATGGACTGAGCAACTAATACTAATTACTAATTACTAGATCGTAAAGAATCTCCCTGCAATGCAGGAGACCCAGGTTTAATCCCTGGGTTGGGAAGATCTTTTGATAAGTCTTTATCAAGATAGCAATATAAATCTGATTATTTGATATGAGTAGAGGCAAAATGTCTTAATCTGAGACACTTATATTTGGAAATATTCAGTATTTTGGTTTTTTTAGAACAAATAATTGTGTAGGATAACTCAGGATTTTATTTATGGTTTGTTGTGGGTTTGATGAAGTTGTTGTCTAGAGGTCACAAATATAAAAGAAGAACTAGAGAAAGACGGTGGCTGATTATTCTGCTTGACTGTAACAAAAGAAATCAGTCTAATAGAACTGAGATAAATAAGTCCTTCTCAGAACGAAATCTGTTTATTTAACCTTTGAAAGAGTGCTTGAAAAAGAATAATAAGACCCAGTTCTGCCAGTGTATGGCCTGACCCTGAGCAAATCATATAAGTTTGGTTTGATTGTTTCTTTATATGAAACATGAACAATTTAGTCCTAGAAGCTAGGGTTCCCTCCTACTCTAAACTTTTAAAATTCTGTACTGAAGGAGAGCGAAAGAAAAAACTAAATGAATAATACCTGAACTGGAAAGTTTAAGAGATGCTCTCTTTATATTAAAAATAACTGTAATAATGTAACAACCTGAGAGGACGCCCAAAAGACCAGCAGAAGTGTCAGTTGTAGAATGTGTGTATCCCTGTAACCACACAAGAGAAAATTGTGTTCCTAGTCTTTAGAACCAAATTGTTGAATACTTACTCCGTAACTATCCTAGGCTTTAAATTTTTTACCAAATATTTTTGTTGTCTATTCAAGGTCTGCTTTTTGGAAAGCAGCATCACTAGATCTATATATACTGTAGTTATTTTTTTTATATTAAGAATTATTAAAGTTAACATCAGTTTTTGAAATGCCATTGTTCCAGAATTAACCATAAATTATATTGCTAAATAATATACTGCAATTATCATCACATTGGTCCTTGACAATCAGATTCTTCCTTTGACCCCAGTCTCCTTGGTCCTGTTGAATGTCCTATATTACAATTCATGACATTTAACAGAGAATATCAAGAACGCTGAACTTCCAACAGTATTGTTCTGCTGTAGAGGACTGTAACTACTAGGGTGTGCCAAGATAAAACATAATAAGTTTGTTTTATTTTTGTTTTTAGCTTGAGAAACTGCAGAGGTTGGTGATTGGAGAGACAAGAAGCATCACACAAGTTTTTGTCTCAAAGGCTTTTATTTGGGCATCCCAGTCCTCCACTGTGCACTGCCACCATCACTGCCAATAGAGGGGAATTAAAAAGTTAAAGAGTGACTAGCTTCCCAGGTGGCTCAGCTTTAAAGAATCCGCCTGCCAGTGCAGGAGATACGGGTTTGATCCCTGGCTTGGGAAGATCCCCTGGAGAAAAAAATGGCAACCCAGTCCAGTACTCTTGCATGGAAAAAATCCCATGGCCAGAGGAACCTAGAGTGCTAGAATCCATGGGATTGCAAAGAGTCAGGCATGACTTAGCGACTAAACAACAGCAATCACAAAATGTAACACCTTTCTCTCCAAACCCGTCTTTTGGAGGCCTATTTCTTTATCAAAAAAAGCCTTTTTAGAGCAAGGAAAGTATATTTTGAAGTGCATATACACGTACGTGATCTGTCAATTTCAAAAATACCTGTTCACATAAAATACCATTGCAGAAGCATTTAATGAAAGCCTCGTGGTGGTTCATGCTAGTAATCTGATCAACAGATTCTGTAGAGTGAATTGGCTGTTGTAGAAGTTTGTTTTTTTTTCTCTCCTTCTCCTCAAAATAGCATATCCATTTTAGATTCATGATTGCTGCTTCTTCAGTGTAGTTTGAAATCTAACTCAGATGAAAAAGAATACTTTAGTTTGGCAGTTCTTTACCCTGGCCATTTTGTAGAAATTTTTCTCAGTTTCCCATTTCAAACCTTTCCAAGCAGCTTTACCAAAAGAACACACCTAAGTGACAGTATTACCCAGCAAATGAAACAAGAGTATCTTGAGCTAATGGCTTAGGAATAAAGATATAGATACGTACAAAACACCTTGTATGTACAGAACTTTTGTGTAAAACATACAGAACTTTTCTTATCATTTGCTAATTTACTTCAGAAACAGCTATATTTTATATCTAGGTCCTTTAAATTAGCAATGTGATTTATACCAATGATTGTCAGTCTAGAATTTAAATAGAATAGCCTGAAGTTTCATTTGCATTTATTATGGTGTTTTATCTATTGGCTAGGATGCATAAAGGGCTTACCAAGTGACTCAGTGGCAAAGAATCTGCCTGCTAGTGCAAGAGACACAAGAGACTTGGGTTCTAGACTCGCAAGGACTCTTCCTGAGTCAGGAAGATCCCCTGGCCGCCTGGAGGAGGAAATGGCACCCCACTCCAGTATTCTGGCCTGGAAAATCCCATGGACAGAGGAGCCTGGTAGGCTACAGTCAGTCCACAGGGTTGCAAAGAGTCAGACACTTTTGCATCAGACACAATTGAGCAACTGAGCACACATAAACACATTGATCACTGTTTAGTAAATTGATCACTGTTTAGCAGATTCCCCCGTAAGGGTAAACCATGTTATCATCAGGCATAAAAATAGAATTTTAAGTTCTGTCACTTATAAATAACCTTCCTTATTTTTCCTATCCCGTCTGTACCTTATACCCTATTGAAAGTGGTGGTGGTGGTTCAATCGCTAACTCATGTCTGACTGTTCACAACCCCATGGCCTGCATCATGCCAGGCTTCCCTGTCCTTCACCATCTCCCAGAGTTTGTTCAAACTCATGTGCATTGAGTCGGTGTTGCCATCCAACCATCTCATCCTCTGTCGCTCCCTTCTCCTCCTGCCCTCCATCTTTCCCAGCAATAGAGTCTTTTCCAATGAGTCAGCTCTTCGCATCAGGTGACCAAAGTATTGGAGCTTCAGCTTCAACATTAGTCCTTCCAATGAATATCCAGTGTTGATTTCCTTGAAAGTGGTTAAGGACTCATTTTCTCCCACTACCACCGTGGCCCCTCTCTATCCTATTTGTTCCAATGACTATTGAAACACCACAAAGAAAGGCTAAAAAGCTCATTTTGAAAATGGATAAATGGCCCTATGAACTTGACTTTGGACTCTAAGAAAGAAGGGCTGCTGCTTCACTTAACTAATTTCACCACTGATTAGAACTTTTGTATAATAGTTTAAGATGAAGAGAAATCATTTTACTTGGGATGATACAGCCTGAAGGGTCAGTTACTCCCACTTTTCAGTACCCAGAAGGTCTTCAGAAAATATTTTGACTAGCATGATTGACAGGTAATTTCAGAAATGAATTTAGCCTTTAGGAAAATTCCACCATGACCATTTTCAAACAGAGGTGTTAACAAAAGGGAGAGTCAAATAAGATTTATCAGTACTAATAACTACTACTACCATGCTCTAGGAAGTACTAATAACTATTGTCTTCCATGCTCTAGGCTTTGCTAGACATCTTCTACTGTTCAGTTCAGTTCAGTCATGTCCAACTCTGCGACCCCATGAACCGCAGCACAGCAGGCCTCCCTGTCCATCACCAACTCCCAGAGTCCACCCGAACCCATATCCATCAAGTCAGTGACGCCATCCAACCATCTCATCCTCTGTCGTCTCCTTGTCCTCCTGCCCTCAATCTTTCCCAGCATCAGGGTCTTTTCAAATGAGTCAGCTCTTTGCATCAGGTGGCCAAAGTATTGGAGTTTCAGCCTCAACATCAGTACTTCCAGTGAACACCCACAACTGATCTCCTTTAGGATGGACCTCCTTGCAGTCCAAGGGACTCTCAAGAGTCTTCTCCAACACCACAGTTCAAAAGCATCAATTCTTTGGCACTCAGCTTTCTTCACAGTCCAACTCTCACATCCATTCATGACCACTGGAAAAACCATAGCCTTAACTAGACGGACCTTTGTTGGCAAAATAATGTCTCCGCTTTTTAATATGCTGTCTAGGTTGGTCATAACTTTCCTTGCAGGGAGTAAGCATCTTTTAATTTCATTGCTGCCATCACCATCTGCAGTGATTTTGGAGCCCAGAAAAATAAAATCAGCCCTGTTTCCCCATCTATCTGCCATGAAGTGATGGGACCAGATGCCATGATCTTAGTTTTCTGAATGTTAGCTTTAAGCCAACTTTTTCACTCTCCTCTTTCACTTTCATCAAGAAGCCCTTTAGTTCTTCACTTTCTGCCATAAGGGTGGTATCATCTGCGACTGAGGTTATTGATATTTCTCCCGGCAATCTTGATTCCAGCTTGTGCTTCCTCTAGCCCAGCATTTCTCATGATGTACTCTGCACATAAGTTAAATAAGCAGGGTGACAATATACAGCCTGGACGTACTCCTTTTCCTATTTGGAACTAGTCTGTTCTTCCACGTCCAGTTCTAACTGTTGCCTCCTGACCCTCTACAGTTATCCTCATTTTAATATAATTTTCTAGAGGCTTAGAAACTGGTTCAGAATATATTTGATCCTTATTGACACAAAGCCAAAAAGTGTGCTCAGTTAGGCCAGACTGCATTTAAGACTTACTCTGAGACTTNTTCCACGTCCAGTTCTAACTGTTGCCTCCTGACCCTCTACAGTTATCCTCATTTTAATATAATTTTCTAGAGGCTTAGAAACTGGTTCAGAATATATTTGATCCTTATTGACACAAAGCCAAAAAGTGTGCTCAGTTAGGCCAGACTGCATTTAAGACTTACTCTGAGACTTAACCCCCAACTAATAAAGCACAATCTACCCCAGCCACCACTATCAATAAATCTGCCTCCAATTACTGGGAATTATTTTTAATCCAAAACTATTCCCTATGCCTGGGGCTGGTACCACCAAAAGACACTTACTTACATGAACATTTATCTAGCTGGTTAAAGTATGATGCTAATCCAACTTACTTGATTTTTGGTGTAGATTATAGATTGAACCTCTCATCTTGATCAATTATTTCAAATAAATGTGAATAGTTTTTTAAAGGAATCAGATGATGAAAATGTAGATGATCACCCCAGTTCTACCCAAAGGGCACAGAAGAAACAAATTACTATTCACTGTGGGTCAGTTCAGTTCAGTTGCTCAGTCGTGTCTGACTCTTTGCGACCCCATGAACTGCAGCACGCCAGGCCTCCCTGTCCACTGCCATCTCCCAGAGTCCATCCAAACCCATGTCCATTGAGTCAGTGATGCCATCCAACCATCTCATGCTCTGTCATCCCCTTCTCCTCCTGCCCTCAGTGTTTCCCAGCATCAGGGTCTTTTCAAATGAGTCAGCTCTTCGCATCAGGTGGCCAAAGTATTGGAGTTTCAGCTTCAACATCAGTCCCTCCAATAAACACCCAGGACTGTTTTCCTTTAGGATGGACTGGTTGGATCTCCTTGCAGTCCAAGGAACTCTGAAGAGTCTTCTCCAACACTGCAGTTCAAAAGCATCGATTCTTCAGCGCTCAGCTTTCTTTATAGTCCAAGTCTCACATCCATACATGACCACTGGAAAAACCATAGCCTTGACTAGACGAAGCTTTGTTGGCAACTATGGGTGTACAATTAAATTTTCATGATCCAAATTCAACTGGTTATGTCAAACAGGTCTTAGCAATATTAGAGTTTCATTGGGCTTTTTTTTTTTTTTTGACAGCTTTTTCTGTCATCCTACTCTTTCTGAATTATTCCATTCATTTTCATATTTTAATTACCAAGTTTCCTCTTTTTCTTCTGAACTCCAAAAGGATAAATTGTGATGCCTGCCCTGTTTACAGATCCAGTGGTTTTCAAACTTTATGGGAATTTGGGAATTAGAATCACCTAGAGGGTTTGTTAAACCCATTTAGTGGCCCTTACCTCCAGATAAATCTATTCCTTAGGTTCAGAGAGTGAAGAGAGGAACAAGAATTTGTGTTTCTCATATATTCACAGGTGACCCCATGCGGCCAATCTGGGGACCACACTTAAGAACCATAGTCTAGGCTGATATGATTCTACCTTAGCTACACAAGATGCTGAAGCAGAAAGTTGGGTCAAGACAACTGTAGCATCTTGCTGGGGAAAAGATCCAGTATTATTCCTTCTGCTTTGAGAAGTTTACAAATCTCGAAGTTGACAAAAAGATGGTTTTTTGCAACTTTTTCTGCCATCCTATTCTTTCTGCTTTATGCCATTCACTTTCATATTTTAACCTTTTTCAATAAATTGACTAGAGGTTAGGTAAAGAATTATTTTCTTCCCTTTTTACCCTTTCATTACATTTAAGAACTTATTAGTTCCCTCTGATTTTTTGACAGCTATCTTGAGATAATTCTGATTGGAATTAACCATTATGAATCCTTATATGAAAAGCTTAGCTTTCAGATTTATGGAGACTGTAACATATTTTTGATTTACTAATAACTGCTAGACAAGTCTTACTAAAGGAAAGTGAATAATTTCTATACTGAAGAATTGTTAATACAAATTTTAGTGAATACTAAGTATTAGGACTTGAAGGGAGCTTGCAATTAGTTTGGTCCCTTAAATTTACATTTTGTGATATACTCCATGTACTTCAGAGGTTCATAATTACTAAAATAGGCTAGGTAAACAGATAATAAAGGTTAAAACTTAAAATACTGCTTAGCTCTCAAGATGCATAAGTGGTAAGAGATACAGTATTTATCTGTAAGAAAGATACATAATTTCTTTTAAAAGACTAATATTTTCACCATCTTCCCGAGTCCTATCTATATGCAGAGGATAGAGGAAATACACACTATAGTACTTTTTCAGATTAACAACTAGACCCACTGATTTAAATTTAGAGATACTTCACCTAAATACTCACTGGGAATATTATTTGGAAATATAACTAACATATTTAAGAATAATTCATCTTATGTTTACCAACCTGAGGACATTCTATAATTAGCATATTGATCAAAATTAATAGCTATTTTATATATAAATATAATAGTCATAATAAATATGACTATATGTAAACTCTTAGCAGCTGTCATTTTAGTGGATCACGTCCTATCAGAAATACAAAATTCATATGTAGGCACTTGGTGGTTCTGCAAGTTCATTAACTTCTCTTTCCAGCTTCACTGATTAGTGAGTGAATGAGTGAATTCACAATGAGCGAATCCCTAATTGTGAAAAAGATTAACTGCTGACCTAGCAGAGATGGGCTTCCCTAGTGGAGCAGCTGGTAAAGAATCTGCCTGCAGTACAGGAGACCTGGGTTTGATCCCTGGGTCAAGAAGATCCCCTCACACATGATGCATAAAGGTAATTAATAAATCAGAAAAATAAGACTTGTAACTTTGATAACTCTTTTCTACTTAGAGTGAATTTCTCAGAAATAATGGTTAGAACTTTTGTAGTCAGGTCCTCTGTTAATTTAACAGGTAGGATAAAGAAGTGTGATTTCAATTTTTCTAATATTCTGAAAAAAGAGGAACTTTGTCACTTCCTCCCACCACTTGTTATTGTGAAACAAGAACCAGCTTTCAGATTTTCATGAGCTTTACTATTTAAATGAATTAATTAAGACAGGTTTCATGAAATTTGCCCTTCAAAATGAAATCCAACTTTAATTTTCATAAGAAATTTTTTATTTTTAATCATTCTTTTCAGAAAGGATTTTTTTAAGGAATAAATTTAATATTTATTTTTGCTTTTTTGAAACCACTTATACAGACTTATTTGGAAAGCCATGACAGTATGGTAAATTGGAAAACCAAATTATTGGAGGTTATCAAATGTTTTCTTTATAGAAATCCAGATTAAACTCTGTTTAAAGGTTGAAGCTATAAAATAATATTTTCACTTCTCTTTTTTTTTTTCTTTGCACTACTAATTTAAGACGGAAAGAAGCTGTGAAGTTTGCTGATTACAGCTCAGATAGTCTGTATTAGAGATTAGGCTTCCGAGAAAGTTGATTATTGAGGCAAATAATATGTGTGATTCTCTCCTGGAGAATTTCAAGGCTTTACAAAAGGCTAAAGGATATTAGTGGCAATAATATCTAAATTCAGGGATTTAGTGTAAACCAATATGAAATTCAGTTCTCTCTTGGAGAGTCCATTGTTTTCTGGTCACTTAAGCCATTTGTGCTGTGATACTGTAATATATCCAAATTTCAAAAGGACACATATTAATACCTTTAAGAGAGAGACCTGAATACATTGAAATATATTATGCCAATGTCTATAAAGTGTATATGTATTATATATTTCTAACTATTTAGCTAACTAAATTTTACTCTACAAGATTATTGTGTGTGTGTATAAAATTATAGAGACCAGTTCTTTCTGCATCCCTTTCCATGCCTTGGAGAAGTAAGGACAAATTGGCTTCATCTTGTTTGTTACTACTATTGGTTGGCTGCCCTAAAGTGCTGCATTGAGAATTTGAAATTTGCATCGAGAGGGAAAGAGAGAACAGCATTCATGCCAAATATTTGCTATTTGGCTAAAGTCATCTCTGCTTTTAGAGCTATAAAGTTCTCATTGTAGTTCTGAAAATTTCAAACTTAGCTGGACAACTGGCCCTTGGAGCAGAGAACTGTCATGTGACTCACCTAGGAACCTTGTCTCTTCTAATGCTTAAAGAGAATTTTTTGTTAATCTAATGGTCCCTCCTTTAACACAGCAGAGAATCTCTTCTGTGCCTCTGAAGAACTCAAAGGACCGTGGTCATAGTGATGTCATCAAGAATATCCTTCAGCATTAAACTTTATATTTACCTTTAATCAATTCTAACTTTCATTAAAATGACAACATTTTCTCTCTTTAAATCAGCCCAGAACCTCCCTGGTGGTCCAGTGGTTGAGAATCTACCTTCCGATGTGGGGGATGTGGGTTTGCTTCCTGGTTGGTGAACTAAGATTCCATATACTATGCATTGAAGCCAAAATTCAGCCTCAGTTCAATTCAGTCACTCAGTCATGTCCGACTCTTTGCGACTCCATGAACTGCAGCACACCAGGCCTCCCTGTCCATCACCAATGCCCGGAGTTCACGCAGACTCATGTCCATCAAGTCAGTGATGCCATCCAGCCATCTCATCCTCGGTCGTCCCCTTCTCCTCCTGACCCCAATCCCTCCCAGCATCAGAGTCTTTTCCAATGAGTCAACTCTTCGCATGAGGTGGCCAAAGTACTGGAGCTTCAGCTTTAGCATCATTCCTTCCAAAGAAATCCCAGGGCCAATCTCCTTCAGAATGGACTGGTTGGATCTCCTTGCAGTCCAAGGAACTCTCAAGAGTCTTCTCCAACACCACAGTTCAAAAGCATCAATTCTTTGGCGCTCAGCCTTCTTCACAGTCCAACTCTCACATCCATACATGACCACTGGAGAAACCATAGCCTTGACTAGATGGACCTTAGTCAGCAAAGTAATATCTCTGCTTTTGAATATGCTATCTCATTCTCAAACATTAGTGTATATAGCAATTTAAAATGCAGGTTCTGTCCCCATCCCTGGAGATTCTGATTTTGTTGGTCCAGAGTGGAGTTTGAGATTGGCTTTTTTCATTCTGATACAGATGGTCTGGAGGCCATTCGTTGTCTTAGACTTACAGTCTTTCTTCCGTATCATTTTTGTAGCTAGAATTGCTTAAATTTTAATACTGTCAGCCATAACACAATGGAAGATGATTTTTTTGGTTATGTTATTAACAGGTAATATCTGTAGCTCTCTAAGAGAGGCTTAATACACAAATCCAAGTATTTAAGATTTTGTGCTGTCATATTAGGGGCTTCCCTGGTGGCTCAGATGGTAGAGTCTGCCTGGGAGACCTGGATTCCTCGGGTTCAGTCCCTGAGTTGGGAAGATCCCCTGGAGAAGGGAATGGCTACCCACTTCAGTATTCATTGGCTAGCTCTCTGGGCAGTGATCACTGGGAATGTCAGTGCCCCCTCCTCTGAAATTCAGGTTCAAACTTCTTGACATGTACCTACCAGTTACATTCTCCCCAGATTTGACAACCAAGATATTCTGAGTCTTTCCAGCCCAAATGAAATCCATAGGCAATTTGTCTTCTCACAAGTTGACCAAGTCTTGAATAACTTTCCTCAGCTTTATTTTTTTCAGCTATAACTTACAATTTATTAGAAGTAGAAAAATATATCCTTAATCAATCTGAATTCCTCACTTCTGATCTTATTCAACTTGTGTTTATGTGTGTTTAAAAGAGTACATAACAAGAAATGTACTACCTTAACCACTTCTAAGTATATAGTTCATTGGTGTTTAAATATATTCAGTTTGTTATACAACCAATCTCTGAAACTTTTTCATCTTCCAAATCTGAAACTCTGTACCCACTAAACATTCCTCATCCTACCATCCCCATCTTCTGGCAACCCCCATTCTACTGTCTTCTCAACCTTTTTTCTCAATAAGCAAGATATTTCCTTAACTGTTCTTCCATCAATAATGGGTTTATAATTATTGCTACTTAGCTCTCTTAGTAGAATCCTAATATATTCTATATTGTTATAATTATCGTGCAAAAAGATTTACAATTACAGGACAATTATGCTTCTATTAAGAGCCCCTTATAATCTTTGGGTGACTATGAAAGAGGATATTTTATTCTGGAAACTTGATTTACAGGGAAAGGTAACCCTTTATTCTTCCTGAGACTGAGAGGATTCCAGTGGAATCTTTGTGCCTATTTGGTGGAAGTTTGAAGTTACAGTAGTTACCAGTGCAATTAGGATAAATCCTGGAATTTCCTAGACTTTTCCTATGTACATCCTAGAATTGTCTTCTTCTAGACAATTCTTGTATAATATAATAGATTACTTGTATAATATATACTTGTATATATAATAGATTGAAATTTTACTCGTATAATATAATAGACTGGAAATCTTTCTGGTGTTTGACAGTGTTGATGTTCACTAGATGATTTCAGAATCTTTGCTTAGAAGAATACAAAACTGTTTAGCTTTAAGTAGCTTTTATTAGAAACGTAATTTGGGAGGAATAGCCATAAGTAAAAATACGTTTTCTGCAAGTAAAGTGTTTCACATGCTATTTTCAAAATCATTGGCAGTTGAGAAAAAGCTCAACCCAAGAAACATTTTCAAAACTCTTAAAGTTTTTCCTCAAAAAGTTTCTCTTACTCTGTTCTTAAAATTTTTCAAGAATTCGATAAAGCAGTATCCATCTAAATAACCAAAAATGCTATAAGAATTAAGCTTATGTTCTTGACATAAGGAAAAAAAAAAAACAATTTTTTTGGTTTAAATTATCTTGGAACTGGGACTTATGTAGTGGTCTAGTGGTTGAAGACTTCACACTTCCAATGCAGGGGATGCGGGTTAAATCCCTGATTAAAAACTAATACCACATACTGTGCAGGGCAGCCACAAAAATAAATAAAGAAATATCTTGGAACTGGCACAAAAACTAATTGATCATGTTCTTCAATAATGATAACTGAATCTTCATTTTACTAATTTATAATATCAATGTATCATGAGTTTTATCTCCATACCTTTTGTAGCACCTAGATTTTTAATGACATGTTACGACAAGAGTGATAATATTTCAAAGAAAATTCCTTAAAATTGAATTTTGTTACTCCTTTGATTTCTATTAAAATCAAAAATGTTTTCTCAGTAAGGGGAAAAAAATTTTGAGTTAAAAAGATTTAATGAAAGAGTTGAAGTGCATCTGGTTCAGTAACATACTAAGCAATTATTTTTTTTTCTTTGCAGTGCTCCCATCACTATATATATAATTTGGCCACACTGTGCACCTTGTGGAATGTTAGTTCCCCCACCAGGGATTGAACCTGGACCCTCAGGAGTGAAAGTGCTGTGTCCTAACCACTGGACTGCCAGGGAACTCCCTCCCGTCACTATTTATGGTCTTTCTCTATTGCCCACCATTGTCACCCATCAAAACTTCTCTTAGTGTCGTGTAATCCTCAGGGCACATGCTGTTAACAACCTAGAAGTTAATCTCTTCTCTCTTTGTACTCTCTAACATAAGCTAAGCATTAATGTTTTGCCATTTGGGAATCTTTAATGTAGTAAACTCCAGTCTGAAAATTTCTCCAAGTTCTGAGCCTCTTTTTATTTTTTGACAGCTGTTTACTCTATCAGTTATAAGATTAAACTTACTTAGAATTAGTACAGCCTGTGTGACTTATAATAATTAAAACTAGTTTCTAATATTCTTTAAACATGCTGAACAGTACTTCTATTTAAGGGTCTTTTGGGTTATTAGGTAACTATGTGCAATTTGGCTTGTTAACCACTACCACTTACTGTTTGACTCCTTTTTGGAAAAAGACTCCCAATATTATATTTACTGATGTGCCAAGCTGGGATTCAAGCAGTACCTCCATTAGGTAATTTGCTTCTGATCTGAGACATATAATAGAAAATCTACACTTTGATGGAAACTTATGATTTATGTGGAAAAAATTAATCTTAGATAAACATGAAATTTGATTATTAGATTTTAATAATTCAATTCTGACTGACAGGTTTGTTTTAATAATTTTGTTTCAAAAATAAATGACTGTGGGTGCCAAATTACTATATCTATGCTATAATTTATAAAACAAAATTTTCAAGTGTGTATTATTTGGATTATTTCAAGCATTCATGGACTTTAAAGAATCTTAAGGTCTCACCTTTGCTCTCCTGGTATGCAGAGGTGTGGTGCAGAGGCTGAGAGCGCTGTGTTGTATTTTATCATTCGAAAGCCCCAGCTCTGGTGTTTTCAAGATAGGCTTGTTGTTTAGATGCTAAGTCATGTCTGACTCTGTGACCCCATGGATTGTAGCCCACCAGGCTCCTCTGTCCATGGGATTTTTCAGCCAGAATATTTGATTCTCCAGGGGATCTTCCAGACCCAGGGACTGAACCCTGAGTCTCCTGCTTGGCAGGTGGATTCTTTACCACTGAGCCACCTGGGAAGCCCCTAGGTAGGATTGCTGCTGCTGCTGCTAAGTCACTTCAGTCGTGTCCAACTCTGTGTGACCCCATAGACGGCAGCCCACCAGGCTCCCCTGTCCCGGGGATTCTCCAGGCAAGAACACTGGAGTGGGTTGCCATTTCCTTCTCCAATGCATGAAAGTGAAAAGTGAAAGTGAAGTCGCTCAGTCATGTCCAACTGTTTGCGACCCCATGGACTGCAGCCTACCAGGCTCCCCCGTCCATGGGATTTTCCAGGCAAGAGTACTGGAGTGGGGTGCCATTGCCTTAGAGCAGGTCATTTCACTGCTCTGGACCCCAGCTTGTTTATCCATCAGTGTGGGCATTGGATCAGAAGAACCTTTCAATTTCTATATCCATGGAGTCATGAAACTTCTTTTTTTAAAAAAAAAAATTTTTATTTTTTTTTCAGCTCAGGTGTACATGAGTTCCCAATCTTGAACCCCTCCCCCCCACCTCCCACTCCACATCAACTCTCTGGATTATCCCCGTGCACCAGTCCCAAGCATCCTGTATCCTGAACCAAATATAGACCGATGATTCGTTTCCCACGAAACTTCTAAAGTTACCTTCAACTTCGTTCTGTGGCCTTTTCTTATTTTCTCCACATCTTATCCATTTCATCTGACACTAACTGATCATCCTTTCTTTCTTGGCATCCTTCATGTTTAGTTACAGTTGCTTTAATAAAGTGTAGACTTATCTTTTGGTCCTGTATACTGAAAACTTTCAACAGGCCATTCTTCTAGTTCCAAAAGGTTTTGTTTTTTTTTTTTTTAGACACAGCCTAGAACATGATAGAATATACTTAAAAATTTAAACTTAAGTTTCCTGTACAGAAATCGCATCTCCTTAACTTGAATTTAAGTTTAAAACCAGAGGCTGTTTTTTCTTCCTCTTTTTTATTCCCCTCTACACCTTTCCCTGGGCTGATGACTAAAATCCCTCTTCATTTAATCACAAGCATTCCTATTCCTGTTTTGCCTTTGAAATCTTGTTGAAGATCACGGTACTTAACAGACAAATCAGAATGATGACAAGTGGGAATGAAAGTGATCGTTTAAAAACCTGATAAGAAATACTATGTCATCTTATTCCAAAAACTGACTCACAAATTTTGTAGCATATGAGATCTTTGATTTCCTGCCCATCCTAAATTTTACTTCAGAAATATTTTGACCCTTGCTTAATAGATAGATAAATGATCCTGTCCTTGTATTCACTCAGTGAGTATTAAGTGGCTACTCTGTGCCAGCCCTTTTGCTAAGAACTCAAGATACAGTGATTTATGAAAGAATAATATTCTACCACCATTAGCTTGAAGTGGGCCATGTCCAAAGTTATTTGATTCAAAGCAACTGTTGGAGCCTAGTCAATCTGTCATTTTTTTCCATTCACTGGATACTCATCTGATTATCTGCCACAGGCCTGGCCATGTGATGGTAAATATAAGTATGTTTGGAGCTGTTGTAAAAGTTGTATGTACTATTCCCTTGAACAATTTATTCTCTAAATGTGATGAATGATCTGTATCTGTTATGGTATTTAGGGTATGTTTCATTGATGCCAATTTAGAGAACTACAATGATACTATTTTAATCAATATCTCTGTCTTCTCCATTCCAAGTCTCTCTTTTTTTAATTAATTTTTTTATTGAACGATAATTGCTTTACAGAATTTTGTTGTTTTCTGTCAAACCTCAACATGAATTAGCCATAGGTGTAAACATATCCCCTCCATTTTGAACTTCCCTCCTGTCTCCCTCCCCATTCCACTCCTCTAGGTTGATACAGGAGCCCCTGTTTGAGTTTCCTGAACCATACAGCAGATTCCCGTTGACTATCTATTTTACATATGGTAATGTAAGTTTCCATGTTACTCTTTCCATACATCTCACCCTCTCCTCCCCTCTCCCCATGTCCATAAGTCTATGTCTGTTTCTCCATTGCTGCCCTGTAAATAAATTCTTCTGTATCATTTTTCTAGATTCCATATATATGCATTAGAATACGATATTTATCTTTTTCTTTCTGACTTACTTCACTCTGTATAATAGGTTCTAGGTTCATCCATATCGTTAGAACTCAGATGCATTCCTTTTATGGCTGAGTAATATTCTATTATGTATATGTACCAGAACTACTTTATCCATTCATCTGTCGATGGACATCTAGGTTGCTTCCATGTTCTAGCTATTGTAAATAGTGCTGCAGTGAACAATGGGATACACGTGTCTTTTTCAGTTTTCCATTCCAAGTCTCTTTTTATGTCCTAGGATGAAAATTATGAGTCTGATTCATCTCATGTGCTGTATTCAAATGGTGATGACTTCCTGAGCTCTAAGGTTGGAGATTGTGGAGTCCTAGGCAGGCTCATCCTAAGACTGCTGTGACTTCTGTGTGTCCATGGGGTTGAGCTGGGGGGAGGATGAGGAAGGCAAGGAGTAGTAACATTCATGTCAAATATTTGTCTTTCCTGCCCCAGATCTTTGTATGCATCTCACTTTAATTTAATTTCATTTTCATCATATATACGATATCTTCATGCACTCCTTTTCTCTCCATATGTCTGGATTGATATACAAAATCCATCCATGTTCTCAACTATGAATTACTCACTAATGTCTTAGCTGAATGCAGTAAACCTGATTGAACTGTGTCTGTGTAAATCACAATCTGTAATAATTTTCACTGTAGACTCATTGCAATGAAGAGCCGTTAATGGATAAATTCAATTATTTTTTGGTACAAAAGATTCATTTATCTTGAAAGTTTTTCTATAAATGGTCATTGCTGCTAAAATATTTTCTAATTAAATGTTAAAAAGAATTATGGGATTTTAAAATTATAATTTTCATGTAATTTGACATTTTTCAAAGTTCTTTCATGTATTGGATCTCATTTCATCCTGATGAAAATACTAATTCAAATGAGTTTAGATCAGTATCACTAACCTCACTTAACAGATGAAGAAAACAGGTCCAGGCGGGTTAAACAGTTTGCTGTAAATCACTTAGCGATCTACTAAAATAACCAAGGTTTATAAGGAGCCCACGTCTTATTGAAGCCTTCATAATAAAACTATAGAAATTTTAAATGGTAAACTTAAAGTTTGTTCAAATTAAGTACATGCTTTTTATAGCTAAATAAAATATTTTTTAATGCATTCTAGTTACTTTCCTGTTTTTGTTACATCTTTAGGTGCAATTCTGCACTGAATCTTTGATCTATTTTGGCCCCGGTGGAAGGCATGTCAAATCATTATATTGCTGCACATGTCTATACAGAAACCATCTGCCTAGATTCAGCCACTAGTTACTGAGAATTTGACCCTCTTTCCTGAGCTTCCCATCTTAGTGAACCTCCTAGAACTGGATCCTATTGACTAGAATACAAATCCCCTCCTGTAGACACGAGTCCTGTCATGGCATTGCGTTGCATTGTAGCCTTCAAACAATGTTATTTGGAGAATTTAAGAGAGAAAACTTCATTTGCACAGTAAATTCAATTAATACTTAAAAGCCAACCAGTGATTTTTTTTTCCCCCTACACACTCATGAGCTAGAGATAAATGACCACATAATAAGTTGGAAGCAGGCTTTTTCAGAAACCATTTGAAACAGATGTTCCAAGTTTTTAGCAAATTAACTCAAGAACCCACATCATCTTCCATTATATCATTATAATAGTTAACAGTGCAGTAATCTTCTTCACCCACACACAAAATTTTATCATGGTCACTGTTATATTTATTGAAGCAGAAAATCAAAATAATCATACATACTAGAAATATTTGAATTTCAACAGGCTCAACAGCATTGTGGTTAAAACTGTTGACTAGGAAGTTCCATTGAATAAATGAATTGTTCCTAACATTCCCAGTTAACCATGGTTTTGTAGCCTCACAGGGACTTCCCTCATAGCTCAGTTGGTAAAGATTCTGCCTGCAAAGCAGGAGATACCGGTTTGATTCCTGGGTTTGGAAGATCCCCTGGAGAAGGGATAGGCTACCCACTCCAGTACTCTTGGGCTTCCCTTGTGGCTCAGCTGGTAAAGAATCCGCCTGCAATACAGGAAACCTGGGTTTGATTCCTGGGTTGGGAAGATTCCCTGGAGAAGGGAAAGGCTACCCACTCCAGTATTCTGGCCTGGAGAATTCCTTGGACTGTATAGTCCATGGGGTTGCAAAGAGTTGGACATGACTGAGCGACTTTCACTTTCACGTGTAGCCTCACTGAGGAATTAGCAGGCTGAATTCTAAATTCTCATCTGGAGATTGAATTTGTCTCTGCATATATTTCTGTGACCATAAAACTTTCATGTGGCTCAATCTATATAGATAATCACATAGCTATAAATATAAGAAGGTCAGTACACCTAGGATTATCATGAAGGAGCTTAGTAGAAAATCCATGTTTGGTTTTTGTTTTCAGAGGAGTAAAATAATTTCAGTGCATTTTGTCCACCCCCTTAAACTATGGCAGTAATTTCAGCTGTATTTCTAGGTACTGGTTCCCCACAGAGGTATCAGGCAGTGTCAGCAGTCTAGTAGAGAGTGGTAAAGAGTATAGAACAGACTTTCATATCAGCCAGTCCTGGGTTCAAGATCAAATTTTGTCACATACTGTAATTTGGGACAAATTTTATGCCCTTTTAGAATCATTGTGAGAATTTATTCAATCAGCTTTCCATTTATAATGACTCACTATGTGCTGGGCCAAAGGATGTATCAATAACAAAACAGATAAGGTTCCTTGCCTCACAGAACCTATAGTCAGCCAAAATGCTCTTAAAGAAAATTCAGCGTCCTCAAATACATAAGCTTAGGTGGCTAAGCTGAGCTTCCCTGGTGGCTCAGATGGTAAAGCATCTGTCTGCCCACAATGACGGCGACCCAGTTTCAATCCCTGGGTCAGGAAGATGTCCTAGAGAAGGAAATGGCAACCCACTCCAGTATTCTTATCTGGAAAATTCCATGGATGGAGAAGCCTGGTAGGCTACAGTCCATTAGGTCACAAAGAGTTGGACACAATTGGGTGACTTCACTTTCACTTTCAAGATACATAAAACAGTTAGCAAAGTTTCTGTCACATAATAAGCATTTAATAAATTTAACAACCTCATTATTAACTCTTTCCAACCCTTAAAGTGGATGGTTCTCCAGAAAGTAGAACAAAAGTATGCAAAATTGGAAGGAAGTGGAAGTTTCCTTTTACCAGAGTAACTCTCAGTCAGGTACAGCTGCAACAAGGGAGTTGGGTTAGTTAAAATCTGTTGAAGCTGTTTTCAGTAAAATATAAAAGCCAACAACTGTGTAGGCAGAAATTTCTTGGACAGGAAACAAAAAGCACTTTATAAAAGAAAAAAAAAACTAGACTTCACCAAAATTAAAATTTTCTGCTCATCGAAAGACACAATTAAGAAAGTGAATAATCTATCTGCAGACAAGGAAGTATCAATGGTTTTATTGCTGGAGGAAAACAGAAATGCTTTGGTTGACTTTTTTTAAAAGATGATCATTTGGCAGTTTGCATAATTTGGGGCCGGTTGCCCCACAGCTAAAAGGATTATAATCACCTGTTTCCTAGTATTTGTGTAAGTATCCTTAGTGACTTGACGACCTAGGATTTTCTTGTCTTAATCTGCCTCAACTTCCCCCCACCCCACCCCCAACCAACAAAGGAATCTTTGCAGTAATGTGACACCTTCATTTTGTGTGCCATGCTGTGCCAAGTCACTTCAGTTGTGTCCCACTCCTTAACCCCATGGACTGTAGTCCATCAGGCTCCCCTGTCCATGGGTTCTCCAGGCAAGAATACTGGAGTGGGTGGACGTTTCCTACTCCAGGGAATCTTCTCGACCCAGGGATCAAACCCGAGTCTCTTATACCAGACAGGAAAAACATTAAAGATGTTATGTGTCTTGTTCAAAATCACTTAACCAGTCATTTCAGAACCTGATCTAGACCTTATTAAATGGTCTTCCCACTACCTAATACCTACTTCTCTATTATTTTGCTTCAAAATCTGTTGGAGATGGTATATGTGATTCATTTAGTATATGTGTTTGTTTTCTCTCAGCTACAAGACTTCTCATTTATTTTAAAGTTGAAAGCTATTACAAACAAAGATCATGTTTGTGAGTCATTTTTTTCTTCTGAAAAATAGCTGTTTGATAGTTGACACACACTCTAACCCTTATTTAACCAGAAAGTAACCATTATAATTGAGGTCCCAGTTACCGTCATAAAGAGGCTCCCATGGACCGTCATTCTAATACTGAGCTTTTCCCCATTTTATATCATCTTGGACTATATTTCTTCTATCTTCTAGCACCTGGCATTCTGTTTTTCTTTGGTGCTTATGAACCTTTAAACCTCTCACTATCTCAGAAAATATTTATCTGAAGCATCATACAACTACCCATGCCATTAATTATATAAGTTTTTATCATTGCCTCTAGAAAAGCAAATGGTGTCCATTAGTGTCAACTGAGTTTTTAAAAGGAAATTTTTTATAGCTAAACATCTAGGTTATCATGTATCAATTTATTGTTGTGGTTTCCCAGTTATATCAATGTATATTTATACAACTTTTGGGGTCAACAATAGCAATAGCAGCGATAATGATGCGGTTTCAGAGCACTACTTTCATTTTATTTAATTTTTTAAACTTATCTGGCCGCACTATGTGGCATATGGGGTCTTCCTTACCCAGCCAGGATTGAACCCATGCCCCTTGCAGTAGAAGCACAGTGTCCTAACAACTAGACCGCCAGGGAAACCCCCAGAGTATTACTTTTTTCTTTTTTTTTTTACCAAGTATGTGCCGACGTTTTTCCTTTTCAGTCACGCTGAGTTTTAATGTATAGTAAGAAGTCATTGTGTGAGGTAAGAAATGACAGTTCCAAGAAATGAAAGCATTCAACTCATTGATTCCACGAATCCTTATTGAGTTCCTCCTACAGACAGGCATTGTGCTAAGGAAATGGCTTACTTTTTCCATTTCTTCCCTCTACTCTGGTAGAAATGGTGAATAGCACTTAAATTAGATATGTTAGATGCCTTTGTATAACACGTCAGTTTAGGACAGCATAAGCCTTTGGTGGGTTAGAAATGGAATTAAAACAAGAAATAATTTGGAGAAATAAGTATCTGGTTTTCATTGCGGTTTTAATTTTGCCTATGAATACTTGGCATCTCTTCACATAAATTCTCTTCAGGATATGTCCGGGCATTACTACTTTTTTCTCAGAGCCAGTAGAACTTCTTCACATTATTTTTAGAATTGTCCAAAAAAAAAAAAAAAGAATTGTCCAGTAGTATAATAAGGTTATCTTTATAGGAAATTGGGAATTCCTTGAATATTTTTCCTCTGATTGTCACCTCTTTAAAGTCAACGAGCTTGGCCCCTTAGATTTGAAGTGGTGAGCTAATCATTAAAAATTAGGCCCCAAACAGTGGCATTTAAATGGTTTTAAAATGTGGCATACTGTATATACTTGATTACACCCCAGGTTGCACAAGGTAATGGAGGAGGAAATGGCAATCCACTCCAGTATTCTTGCCTGGGAAACTCCATGGACAAAGGAGCCTGGCAGGCTACAGTCCATGGGGTCGCAGAGTCTCACGCGGCTTAGGAACTTCGCTGCCACCACAGCATGAGATAAAATTTTGTTTCCTTCCCACCTAAATGTTTTAAGTTCATCGACCTGCTTTACCTAGTGGCTCAGAGGTTAAAGCGTCTGCCTGCAATGCGGGAGACCTGGGTTCAGTCCCTGGGTTGAGAAGATCCCCTAGAGAAGGAAATGGCAACCCACTGCAGTATTCTTGCCTGGAGAATCCCATGGACAGAGGAATTTGGTGGGCTACAGTCCACGGGGTCGCAAAGAGTCGGGCACAACTGAGCGACTTCACTCACTCACTCACTGACCTGCTTTAGATACTAGCGGTCACACCTGCATTCACACTTCCTTGGGGAACCGAAACAGGATTGAAGGCCATACTGCCATGATTACTTTTAAGCATTTGAGCCAAAATTTTAATTGATTTTGCTTTCTGTGTGTATAAATTAGTATTTTCACATGAATAAATCTGACTTGGAAAACCTTTCACATTCTAGGGGTATTTTTGTTTGCTTGGCCATACCAGGCAGGGCATCCTGGATCTTCGTTCCCTAACCAGGAATCAAACCCCTGCCCTCTGCATGGGAAGCATGGAATCTTGACCACTGGACTGCCAGGGAAGTCCCAATTCTATGGTGTATTTGAAACAGATGTTTCATATCTTTTCTTGGATATAAAGACACATTTACTATGGTCCATGAAAGAATGTGTCTTAATTTTTCTCCAGTTACAAAGAGCCTGTTTGGGTTTAGTGTGCTGATACAAAATCCATGTTGTCTGCAGAGTACATCATAGACCCCATCCTGGGATATGTTGCTCTCAATGGGGCACAGTGAGGGTAGAAGTTTTGACATGAAAAAAGAGAAATGACACCAACCTTCACGATGGTTCTTCGGTGGGTATATTTTGCTTAGTTGTAATGCTGTTGAATGTTTTATATTCAAGTTTAATTTACATACAGTTCTTCTTATACCAGTCAGTCAGTTTGGGCGAGTATCAAGACATAGAACATTTTTCTCACGCCAGTTCCCATGTATCGCTTCCCAGTCACCACACACACCATCCCCCCATCCTGACTTCCAGAAGCAGTCACCAGTCTGATTTCTCACCCCATAAGTCACTTTCATCTATTCTGGAATTTCATATAAGTTGACAAGTATTTTTTGTGTTTGACTTCCTTCACTCAGTCTAGTAGTTTCGGGACCATCCCTGTTGTTGAGTTTATATTTCCTTTTTATTGCTAATGATGCTATTTTTAAACAGGCAAAAAATAAGCAGATCTTTTCTGAGTATCTTAACTGAATCATGGCAGCAACCCTGTAGTAAGGATGGAGGGGACAAAGTATCTGCTAATATTAATAGTAAATGATAGTGCTCCTAACATTCGGGCAACTGTATCTTAGTTATACTCATACTCTTTTGAGAGACCCTAAATTATGTTATTGTTCTATTAAAAACAGAGGTAATGGGCTTGTGCAGTTCAACAATTCAATAGCCAGTGAACGGTTACTAATTTTTTTTTTTTTTTACTTTATAGCTCTCTTTTGAGTTCAGAAAGTAACGTGAAAAATAATTCCAGGCTAGGAGACACTTCTTATGATATCTCTATATATCTCTATTATCAAANGAGATCCAGGATATTAAACGTTACGAAGTTATTCTTTTTTCTTAAAATTTATTTTGGTTACTGTACACATTCCCATCATATCAGAGAAGGAAGCACAGCACAACATAGAATTTTAGAGCTGGAAAAGACTGACATCATCTAGTTGAACCTCACCATTCACCTAGCTCACTAAAATCTCTATCTTCTCAAGGATATTAACTTTCCTGCACTTACTTCCAAAACACTGAAGAACCAGTAGTCCCCGGTTCCTTTTGCACTGTCTGCGTAGCTGTCTTTCCACTCCCTTCTGTTATTCTCCATATTCAAGATAATGATTGCACCTGGAAGGATTACTTCCTTGATTGTTTTGTGCCTGAATTAGCTTAGGAAAAGAATAGTCTACTGAACATGAAAGTACAACTTCTCATTTAAATATTTGGCAAAAGGCAAAGTGATTCAAAGTTTTAGGAGTGGTTGTAATAACGGTTGTGTCACTGATATTCTGGTGAGCATATACAACATGGGTTTGCCATTGTGAGTGAGTAATACCACCCTATCACTTAAGACCCATAATACTACCGACCCTCTGGTAGCAGAGAAGCAAGAGTAGGCAAGCGCACCATTTCAGTTGGGCATGGGGTCGAGGTTCTTTCTTCTGTTTTTTTCCAGTCTCATTTCTCCTTCATTAAGTCATCAAATATTTATTTTGCATAGAGCATGACCTAAACAGGTTGCTAGGTCTGTAGAGCAGAGAAGCTTTTGCCTTTGACCCCAGGGATTGTATGGTATAGATACATAGAATTGGACAACTGCTTTTGGCTTGGAGAATATACCTAAGGTCTGAGTAGTTACACCACTGCTCAAGAAGTTTATGAACTTTCCTTTCCTCATTGGAATGCAATGAGAAGTGGCTGTTCTAATCATTTGTAAGGCATTTGGAAATCAAAAGTGCTATACAACAGCTGAATGATATTGAAATACTAAGTAGAAAATACAGTAGAAATAGAAAGCAAGGTTAAATTATATGGTAGGAATGATTCTCATTGGTATTTTCAGTATTTATGTCATCACAATAGCACTGCTCCCAGGGAAAAGCTAAATTAGGTAAATACAACTGTTTTTCAAGAAAAAAAGTATCTGTGTATGTCAGCAACAAAGATTGTGGAATCTTATACTGGGTTTTACATGAGGTAATATATAGTTGGATTATCATACATAGTGTGGAATTTCCACACATCTACAATTTCTATTAGAAATATTATACATTTCCGTTATTTGAAGTATTTCTCTAGTAATTTTTAAATGCTACCACTATCCAAGACTACTACTTACCAACAAGAGAGTATACCTTCATACTCAAAAACTACAAGAAAGTCCTTTAAATTATATAGGAAGGATATTTGTTATTTCTCTGACTTACCTATTGTATGTTGGGTTGGAGAGAGTCATTATCAGTGATTTATCATGATTGATCCTTTCTGATTTTACTTGATTTTAAAGTTTGTTACTTTTCTCAGAGGATTTCTCAGAGGATACAAATCTCAATTTGTATCCCATTCTATATCCTCAGAAGATAAAGAACTTATTGAATTGGGCACTTCTTTCATATGCTTTTATGTGGTCATTTTTACATCCAAGAGAGATTCTCAAACTGTAGAAAAAGGAAGGAGTCCCTTTTTGCTAGTCATTTAATATTCCATGACTGTGAACTAATCCTCATTTTAACATAAGTTATTGTATGTTTTTCCCAGCATTTTCACCCTAGTTAAATGAGACGGTCCACCACAGTGTTTAACCTGCAGCATAACAATAAACAAGCGGCTGTCATTGACAATCACAATCCCATGTTCTCTCCTTTGAACAATACAATTTTTTTTGGTCACAATTTATAAAGAGACACCTCCTTAGTTTAATGTCATCACATTCAAACTACAAAACTATTAAAACTCTAATATTATTAGGGGGCATTTATTTTAAAATATATATTAATATAATTATTACATGGTAAAGAAATCATTTATTTTATTGTCTTCCCCCAATTCACCAAATTTAATCATATGGAGAGGTTCCACCACGTTTGTTCCAAATGTTTGTGCTTTGGTCTCTAATAACCTTTTGTCCTCTCTACATTTCTATTTAGAATAAAGAGATAGAAGCATGAAAATTAATAACCCATGCATCAAACCTTTTTTGCTGTGCTTAATAGGAACAAACAGTTAAGGCTAGAAACCTTATGTTTAGTACTGTTTCCAAAGCTCAGTTATTGCATATATTGTCCCTTCAACATTTGAGGAAAGTAGGTATAATATGTAGTCAAATTAAAAACAAAACAAAACAGTGTTTTAAAAAAAAAAGCACTTAATGTCTCTGCATTGCATGACAGGATGTGACTAAAATTTGCCTACATAAACTCTCCTGATGTTTTCAGATTTTATGGAAATGCTTTGGCTATACTTGGGTTTGAATCTTCATAATGACAAAAGTTCTTAATAGTTATTTTTTTTAATATACTATACTGTTTTTAGAAAGTTATAACTCATCTTCCTGCTTATATTTGTGCTAAGTTTGTCTGTACTATACTATTAAAAATAAAGGTAAATTTATATATACTTAGATTTTGAAAAGTAGCATCATGTACATTTTAAAAATGTTTTGGTAACTTGTGGCACTTTGGTAAAGGAATGTGCAATTATAAAAGTCTATGCCATTGTAATTTTTTTTTTAATTCCCAGGAATGACTCTTATGAGGCTTTAAATTAGAAACCAAACCCAGTTTTAAAACTAGCACTTTAGTCCTACTAGTAGTTCCTGTTTTCCTAATTGTGTGGAACGTTAACTTAAACCATTCTTTGCAATGCGTTTTACCTTTCCTCTTAATCTAATCTCAAAAATCTTTAAGGAACATTTTAATTAATACAGTGGTAGTTAAGAAAGCATTTTAGATATCATGGCTCTTTAATCTGGTGCCTGATTTTAGCAATTTTCTGATAAAAATAACTAAACACCTGAAAAGAATATTTAAATATTTTAATTCATTAGAGCAAAATCAAGTAGTTGATGTCCATATAGACATTTTATCTTAAGATCTGGAGCTGCCAAGAAAACTAAGGACACAAAGAAAAATGACAAGAAGAAACAGAATTCTGTATGATTATGGCTATTGTATATACTTCAATTAGCTTACCAGTATTTTATTCTGATACATCTGTGGGTATTAGAAGCAAAATGAAAACAAATATAAATGCTTTACGTTAGGTATTGGCATCAATATAGATTACGCATAAGATATTGCAATAAAAAATATTAATTGTGCCTGTATTTGAAGATATTATCTTAGATTTTCTGTGGCCTTTTTCATTTAAGGCTGCACAATCATTTTAAATGTACAGACAACAGAATATATATGAATGAATGAATGAAGTCATGGCCCTGTTTGCCAGGAAATGAAATATTCTGTTGGATTTTGGAGGGTGTTGGCCATCATATATTAAGACATAAATGGATCAGTCACAAGAAACATGTGAATCTTATGTTCAGATCACAGCATTTAGAAATTATACATCTTTCCTTTCCCTCACAAAATGAATTCAGTATCTGCAATTCAAATTTTATCATTTTAAGCTGCTAATTATTAAAAATTACCTAATATGGATCAAAAGATTAAATGAAAGGAAAACTATGAAAGAATGCTAATTAATAGCATAACCCCATATGCTATCAAACTTCTGGTAACATTAAGTTTCTTGTAAAGCCTTAAAATATTTTAATGAAAAAGTAATTACCTGGAAATGAAGGCACTTTATTACCTTGAACTAGCTATATGTCTGTATAGAACTTGTCTAAAATCCCATAAAATATTATTTATCCTTTTATAAATTTATCCTACTTATGTGTTTTTCTAAAGCTTCTTATAATAAAATATAATAATTCAAACTATTTTAATGTAACAAAATTACATTACATAATATAACCAATGAACACTACAGGAAAAAACTCAAGTGTAACAAAAGTGTTTGTGATAATGGCAAAACTGTTAGTCTGAGTTAGTCTACAATCATTTGAGGTTAAAATGTTGTAAAATTTGAAGGCTTTTTCATTGAACAATTTTTAGACAGCTTATATTTTTTTATCTTATTTTTAATTGGTACTACCTTGTTTTGAAATGTTGATCAAAGATAAGGGCAATCAAAACTATTAAGCCAGCCTGTCATTACTCAATTTTTAGTTGAGTTGTTTTTCTTTTAATGTAACCCTAACACATTAAGAAATCAGAGTTGCTTCTCTGCTCAAATCAGCCATGCCTGGCAAATTACCAGCTTTAAATCGGTAATGTGGATGTGCTGCCATGTATACGTGCTTCCTCTTCAGAACATTAATACTTGATTTAAACAATAGATTTGATTCAATAGAAAAAAAAAATTTTTTTTTCAAAAGCTAAATTTTTTTCTCAAGGTACCCCTTACATCTCTCTGATATTTGTAAGGATAGACTAACTTGTATCCAAATATGTTTTTCAACACAAGAATATTTCAAAGCAAACAGACTTTGTGATTTTTTTTGTTTGTTTGTTTAGTTTGAGGGCAGTTCACGTAAGAAAAAAAATCATTTTTCCATAATTTTACTTATTTTTAATTCTTTCTCTGTAGTGGCCATTTTCCTGTCACTTAGTCTTAAATGTTTTACTACATGTAAATGCTGCTTCATAGATGCAATCATCATTACATGGTACAGAAAGGAGTCAAGTTTATTAGAAGTCTACTCTTACCAAGAAGAGACTAAAGATAAATCCCATGTCAATTCTTTGCTTTGTTTCTTCGTTTTGTTTTGTTTTTCTAAATAAGATATATTAACCCAAAGGTGTGTGAATGTCATGGCATGAACAATCTTAAATGTAAATCTATGGAGTATTTTGTGATGCTGAGTAACAGACTTTCCTCAAGTCTCTGTGATGCTAAATAGTTTCCTTAGAAGGTTTTTGTTTCATGTTAGATTGTTGTTCAGAAAGATGTTGGTCCTAGTGAGATTTTTAAAAACTGGGAAAACAAATGCATGTATTACAAGTATAGAAATGGTGAATTGTGAACTTACCGTATAGTACTGGTTCTATTTTCAGAGATGTTTTTGCTGTTAAATATATACAACATAAAATTGCTGCCATACTGTAATTGAGTACTTTTTCCTGAATGACCCTGTTATCACTATTCCAGAATTAGAAGTTGGGCAGATATATGATTGATTCATGTGTCTGCATAGATGCTTCAAGGTATATTCTTCTCTTGGTGAGTAAAAATATTTTTTCCTTGGCATCAACACATTGAGATCTGAATATACCTGTATCTATTCTTACTGCACATTTCTTATACAGTATCTTCAAATATGCCAAAATTGGCCTAGACTTAAAATTGAGGGTTTGTTACATGTTTTCTAACAGAAAGGTTTTCAACGATATTCATTATGGGTTTGTACTGTGAAAATAGTGAAAGTCCCTTTAAAATTTCATCTGTGCTAAATTTAAATTAATATTTTTTCTTTAGCTCACAAATTACCCTAAATCCAGAGAGAATATCAACCCTTTTCACTGTTGTCAAATCCAGCAAAAGGAACAGCCCCATGACACTACAAAAACAGTAGAGGAATAAAGAATAAATCTCTCATGTTACACTCCAGAATAAAGGCATTCGGTGAAAGAAATGAGCCGAAGTTCATCGTGAATGTGAGGCTTCTGTACTTGACATTCCTCCACGGAAGGAAAGACAAGTGTCAGCACCACTGGCATCCTTTTCAAACCGATCTGATGTGGAATATCTTCCACCACACTGGAGTACTTCTAGACTCTATTTTGTTTGTTTGTTTGTTTTGTTTTAATTCATCAAACCTTTCTGTTTTCAAAAAAAATAAAATTGTTGGCATTGGTAGAGAGATATAGATTTGAAAATACTTTCTTAAGAGATCATGTAACTATATAACTCTGAATTTAAAAATTGAGGAGGAGGGATCATTTCAACCCACCGCCTCTTCCAAGAAAACATGTTTTTAAATCTGTAACTGCTTTAGTGTTAACAGGGTACAAAGTGTTTCTTGTCCTTTATTGTGCTTAAAAGGTTCTCATTGATTGGTGATTGTATTGTACTGTATGAAAACAAGTCATAAATTGCCTTGTATTGTTTCCAATAGACCATACCACGTTCTACTTCAGTTTTCATGTTCCAGATTTTTCAGTGATGCATGTTAACAGTTAGGTCCGAAAATTCTGTGGTGCTAATTCTTCCATATCCGATGGTGCTTCTGTGGATGCTAACTGCACACATGCTGAACAAAGCTTGAAGTTTAAAACTTTCCTCCCTTCCTCTGTTTATATAAAGTACAATAAAAATAACTTGAATTTGTTTCAAAGTATCACTGACAATCTAATAAACTGGTTTATATGTGTGATTAGTTTGGATTCTCGGTTATTTTTCAGAAAGCAGATTAGTTCTCCTGAGCCCTCATATCAACCCAAAGTAGATCTTACTAGAAGTGTGTATTATGTTATTTGTGCCCCCAAATCTATGGTATCTTCAAGAATTTAAATCCAGTTGGCCTGGCTTCTAAAATCAAGTTTAGATCAGAGCTATAAAACTTAGACTGATCAAATCTGGAAATAAGTAAGTTGAGAAGAACACAACTGTTCTGAGTATCTATTTTAATATTTTATTAATAAAATTTTATCACCTAGTCCATGAGATTACATTTATATGGAAGCAAGTAGGCCTTCAAAATCTTTAGTACAATGCAAAGACACTGTAAAGACCATTCCTAAATGATATTTAAAGTTCCTCCCCATGAGTATGAAATAGGACCAAAAAAAAAAAAAATCAAATTGGAACTTTCCAGAACAAAGCCAATATCACATGCCAGAATGGCATAATAAATAACTCCATGCAGGGGTGCAGGAGGTTCACTGGATTTTTAACTTTAGTATTTGCACTAAAAATCACAGCATTAGGACAAATGAAGTTGCTTCCCTTTCTTCATGACAGCAGAGGGCTGTCTCTCTTCAACTAGAGATAAATTCAATATTATGGAAAAGTGTGAATTCTTATGCTGAGCTTGGTATTTTTCCTAACTCAAGGATAACCTTAAATTTAAAAAGAAAAGATCTATATATATGTGTTAATATACTGTATTGGTGTTTTTCTTTCTGACTTACTTCACTCTGTGTAATAGGCTCGTTTCATCCACCTCATAGAACTGATTCAAATGCATTCTTTTTAATAGCTGAGTAATATTCCATTGTGTATATGTACCACGGGGGAAGGAGGTGGGATGGGGCGTTCAGGATGGGGGACACGTGTACACCCATGGCTTATTCATGTCAATGTATGGCAAAAACCACTACAATATTGTAAAGTAATTAGCCTCCAATTAAAATAAATTAATTTTAAATAAATAAATGAAAAGATCCAGCTAAATCCATAAAGCTCCTCAAGCAACAATTATTGATCTCAAATAGAAGATGATCAAACCTATTAACCTGATCCAATGGGTCCATGACTGAAATGACATTCTCATACTACTATGGCTCTTTATTACATAAAAAGTGTAAGCTACAGTTATTTTGCTTCAAATAGTTATTAAATCATGTCTAACTTCTAATATCAGAAAATAAAGTTTAGAGAACAGAGCCCATGTGAACACGGAGTTCGCATGTCCACAACTTGATTGATATTGGTTAGTCGATAAGTTGTGTCCAACTGTGTGTGACCCTATGGACTGTATGTAGCCTGCTAGGCTCTTCTGTCCATGGGATTCTCCAGGCAAGGATACTGGAGTGGGTTGCCATGCCCTCCTTCAGAGGATCTTCCCGACCCAGGGATCAAACCCATGCCTCTTGCATTGGCAGGTGGATTCTTTTCTACTGAGACACCAGGGAAGGCCCATCTCCATGACTATCTTGAACAAATGCAATATGTACTAAATCACAGGCTCTCCCCAAAGACATTTCTACTATATATTTTTATAACTACCTTTACAGGATTTTATCTCTTGAAAACTGGCAACTAAATAAATGTGCTACAAAATAGTTCCAGGTTTTCTTTCATCAAAAAGAGAAAGATCTATGAAAGTTTTAGAGTATTTTTTTATTTCTGTGATAATATTTTGCCTGTAAATCGAAAGAAAATTCTAATTTTATAAAAAGATAAGAGAATAAATAAGTTGATTTTGGAAAAAACAATCTTCTTTTTAATCTACATGGAAAGATCTCTGATTTTTATTCCCATGGTCAACCATAGTTAAAATTACAGTTGACCATAGTTTGTCTGTCTCACCTAAAAAATTATTCTCATAAATTTTTTATCATCTTTTTTAGTATGAAATTACTTTTAAAATCTCACCTGCCTTTTATAACTAAAAAGTAATACAATGACTATACTTTGTAAGTTTAGTTGTTTATGAAAATAAAGTAGTCCCTCCCTCACTGAGTGAAAACATCATTGAAGTTTTTTAAAAGGTACAAAATTATATTTGCCTCTACAGTTTTATCAACCTTATTTTGTTAAGTTGCATTTTTTGTTCTCTAAACAATAATTTCCCTTTGAGATCTTAAGCTCAAGTGTCATTTGTAAATTCTTGAATGAAAACTTAAATAAAGATCCAAATGTTTTCCACGGAGGAACATGTTTAAAGCTAAATTTTGTGTACACTAATAGCCTAACCTCACTCATCGTAGGGAACTGGTTTTTCTCATTAAGAATTTTTTTGAGTTTGAAAATGATAATATTGACCTTCTTCTTAGTTTTTTAGTTTTGTGTGTGTGTGGGGGGGGGGTGGATCCTAGTTCCCTGACGAGGGATCAAACAAACCCATGCTTACCTGCACTGGAAGTATAGAGTCCTAACAACTGGACTTCCAGGGAATTCTCTGACCTTCTTTTTTATAAAGTCAATCTACAACCTAAATTATTTCAAACTTGTCTTCAAAGAAGTAAGTGCATACTGAGTTCACACCGAAACTACAGTTACTTTTCTTACCCGCTACTTTATTCTTGGGGAAGACTTCTAGAAAATAAGGGGGGAAATTAACACAAAAACAAATGAGTCAGGAGAATGGATACATGTGTATGTATGACTGAGTCCTTTCTCTTTTTACCTGAAGCTGTCATAACATTGTTAATCGGGTAAACCTCAATACAAAATAGAAAGTTAAAAAAAAATTTTTTTAATCTAAGTAATTAGAAAAAAGTCACAGTTCATAAGAGTAAATAAAAATTAAAATGCAGTAAGCACAGCATTACACATACTCTCCCTAAACAGTCTCTCATATTCTAAGTGGTAACTGAAGTTTACACTTTTTGTAAAGCATAGTGTTTGCCATCATAAAAGACTTAATGAAAGATTGGCTTGTGAAAATTAAAAACGACTCTGCATGAAAGAGTTGGCCCTCAGTTTTGTGTGTTTAAAAGTTCAGTCTTGTTAATTCATTCTGGGTAAATACATAAGAGAGTCCTTTCAAACAAGATCATTAAAATCATACCCTGAGCATCAATATCCAATAGAGAAAACAATTTCCAACAGAAAATAGAGTTGCTTCGATGGAGTAGGATTGAAAGGAAACCACACAAGAAATGGGCTTCAAATTTTGCTTTTATACTTTTAATATTATTTTGTGATAATCAAATATTATTTTTATAATTTTAAAAATGATTATTTAAAGGAAGGAAATAAATGCTAATTAGAATACCTGTATCAACTGGTTGGCAGTTCTCCGTAGGAAAATCTGCTTCTTTATTCTTTTTTTTTTTCTTTTTCTTTTTTGAGACGGGGGTCTCACTGTGTTGCCCAGGCTGGAGAGCAGGGCTATTCACAGGCGTGATCCCACTACTGATCCCAAAACGTGATCCCAGTTTTGACCTGCTCCGTTTCTGACTTGGGCACGTTCACCCTGCCTAGGCATCCTGGAGGACCCCCAGCTCCCTGGAGGTCACCATATTGATGCCCAACTTAGTACGGACACCCGCTCGGCATTGCTTACTGCAGCTGATAACTCCTAGGCTCAAGTGATGCTCCAGCCTTAGCCTCCAGAGTAGGTGGGACTCCAGGCTTGCGCCACCATGCCGGGCAGGAAAATCTACTTCGAAAATTTGGTAACAGTGTTTCTTGACAAGTATAAAATCAGATAGAAAGGCAATGAGTAATATTAACGAATAGCATCATCTTATGATGGACTCCATAATACCGACCTGCCAAGAAAAGGAAATAATCACATCAGCTCATCAGAGCCGTCACCCCAGAAAGGTATGATTACCAAGAGATCAGACCACTTGGGAGTGAAGGTTTGAATCACACCACCAGGTAAGCCACTGATTCCTACCAAGGTGAGAGCAGGGGTGAGCGGTAATTTAGAATGGATGATGAAGGAGGAACAGGATGCGTTCCAGTTGTCGCCCTGAGGTCAAACCCAGCAGCATTCCTTTCTCAGGTTGTGGTTGCTACAGACATTTGAGAGCAGATACAGTGAGGCGAGGGAGTACCCAGAGGTGGCTGGAGTGGATCATGTAGGTTCCTTATACAATTCCTCCCTCCTTGCCCCCTGGTTCAAAGCAGCACCATCTCCTACTGATCAGTCAATTATCTGTAATTTTCCCTCCTCAGATGGCAACTTCTTTTCAAACCTGCTGGTTCCTTAGCAAAAGGAATCCAGGGTGCCCCCTACAGCAGTTGTAACTTGTAGTTATATTGTAATTCAATGGCTCCTAGCTAGAACATGCCTCATTTGGAGAGGAGAGCCTCCAACTCTGCAGAGTCCAAAGCTGTGAGGACAGGGAAACAAACTCCCCAGTGGGTCCCTGGCAGTAGCGATGAAAGAGAGCAGAGAATGTCACCCCAAAATGTACCATTTTGGCATATGAATTATTTTGAATTAAAGTTACTTAAAAAACAGCCAGCACACAAAGGACATTCTGATCCTCCTTTGTCCCCTGAAAGTAAGAAATCAATCTCATGTGAAGTTACTCTCTGCACCAANTGATCCCAAAACGTGATCCCAGTTTTGACCTGCTCCGTTTCTGACTTGGGCACGTTCACCCTGCCTAGGCATCCTGGAGGACCCCCAGCTCCCTGGAGGTCACCATATTGATGCCCAACTTAGTACGGACACCCGCTCGGCATTGCTTACTGCAGCTGATAACTCCTAGGCTCAAGTGATGCTCCAGCCTTAGCCTCCAGAGTAGGTGGGACTCCAGGCTTGCGCCACCATGCCGGGCAGGAAAATCTACTTCGAAAATTTGGTAACAGTGTTTCTTGACAAGTATAAAATCAGATAGAAAGGCAATGAGTAATATTAACGAATAGCATCATCTTATGATGGACTCCATAATACCGACCTGCCAAGAAAAGGAAATAATCACATCAGCTCATCAGAGCCGTCACCCCAGAAAGGTATGATTACCAAGAGATCAGACCACTTGGGAGTGAAGGTTTGAATCACACCACCAGGTAAGCCACTGATTCCTACCAAGGTGAGAGCAGGGGTGAGCGGTAATTTAGAATGGATGATGAAGGAGGAACAGGATGCGTTCCAGTTGTCGCCCTGAGGTCAAACCCAGCAGCATTCCTTTCTCAGGTTGTGGTTGCTACAGACATTTGAGAGCAGATACAGTGAGGCGAGGGAGTACCCAGAGGTGGCTGGAGTGGATCATGTAGGTTCCTTATACAATTCCTCCCTCCTTGCCCCCTGGTTCAAAGCAGCACCATCTCCTACTGATCAGTCAATTATCTGTAATTTTCCCTCCTCAGATGGCAACTTCTTTTCAAACCTGCTGGTTCCTTAGCAAAAGGAATCCAGGGTGCCCCCTACAGCAGTTGTAACTTGTAGTTATATTGTAATTCAATGGCTCCTAGCTAGAACATGCCTCATTTGGAGAGGAGAGCCTCCAACTCTGCAGAGTCCAAAGCTGTGAGGACAGGGAAACAAACTCCCCAGTGGGTCCCTGGCAGTAGCGATGAAAGAGAGCAGAGAATGTCACCCCAAAATGTACCATTTTGGCATATGAATTATTTTGAATTAAAGTTACTTAAAAAACAGCCAGCACACAAAGGACATTCTGATCCTCCTTTGTCCCCTGAAAGTAAGAAATCAATCTCATGTGAAGTTACTCTCTGCACCAAGATGGTAGCAGGTATCTTTATCATCAGAGTAGGGAATTCAAGGCATGAAAGGCTATATATCTTGTCACTTCTTCAGTAATGTGCTACCCCAAGTACGAACTCCTTTGTTCAGTCAATTTATCATAAATGGATTATTTCTTTGTTTAAAAGGAATAAAAGTTGCCTGCTTTGGTCACTTTTTGGAGTCTTCTGTTTTTATGGATTCTGAAATGTATGAAATTCAGTTCATTTCTTTTTTCCTGCTAATCTGTCCTGTGTCAATTTAATTATCAGACTAGTCAAAGAACCTGGAAGGGAAGAAGGGAAAATTTTTCTTCCTCTAAAGACCCTGATCCTGAGAAAGACTGAGGGCTGGAGGAGAAGGGGAAGACAGAACGAAATGGTTGGATGGCATCACCCACTCAATGAACGAGCTTGAGCAAACTCCGGGAGATAGTGAAGGACAGGGAAGCCTGGCATGCTGCAGTCCATGGGGTCACAAACAGTTGGACATGACTGAACAACAGCAAGTTTTGGTGCCCAACGTGGGACTCTCCACAGACTGGTTGTATTTGCTCCAGGCCTACTGAGAGATCCTGGGGCCTCTGAAAAATGCCAGCAGAAGGTAAGAATTCTTAACACATCAGTCTCCTGGATCTGTGCCTAAGGATGTGTTGGAAGTGAGCACGTGAGAGTCCTTTTCGTTTTCTTAAATTTAGATGAGCAGGAGAAAATACTTGTGTGAACTCGTTACTTGGGTACAGAAACTCTGGTAGAGATTTGTGATGAGTACACCTGTTTTCTATGGATCCCTTTCCTCCCCAGAGATGGCCACTGTTTTCTTTTCTCTCTTTCGTGTCGTTTGTCATAAGGAAGAAAACCATAGAGTGGAACACAGGTGTAGTTCCTGTAAGTCTGTTACTCAAGGTGGCCTCATGGGCAGGTGAGTTCATAGGTGGCATCCGACCAGCATCTACTTAGACAAACTTGGCTGTGGGTCACCTCTGTAAAAACCAGAGGAGATTTTCCTTTCATTTTGTTCTTTGTACTGAGAGCTTGGCTTTGTGGCCAATGAGGATATACTTTCTGGTCTCCATCAGTTGGAAGGTGCAGTGCTGGCTTGGCTTTGGTGGCCAAACACACTGGGATTCTGAGACACAAGGTTCCAAGCAGCGTTCTCGTTGTGCCAACTCAAAGGGGAATTTGTCAGAAGGGGTACCAGACCCAAAGGGACTGTCAGCTTTAAAACAACAACAACAACACAATGTCAGAGTTGTGAGTTAAGTTTTATTTGGGAGTAAATGAGGACTATAGCTCTTAGAAACTGCTCCAAAGAGGCGATGGGAGGTCAATATACACGCAATTTTGGTGAAGAGGGAGTATATAAGTGCAATCAAGCAGATATATTTTTTTGCACAAGTTTCTGCTAGTCTCATGGATGTCACTGCTAATCATAAGGAGCACATGTCACCACAAAGGATTTTTGTGATTCTCTAGTTATGAGGAGATGCAAGAACTGGGCTCATAAAATCATCTCCTGAAAATATCTATCTGAAGACTGGTTCTGGTGGTTTTTCCCAGAACACAGAGTGCCTTATTCCTGATCTTCACCATCAACTCCTTTCAAGGGATATTGAAGACTAGCCGCTGCAGTGGGTTCATGATTTAATCCTTGTAGAGGTAGATGGCAAGTGCCAATTTGTAGTTGACCGGACCTTGGTCATTTCACCCTTCATTGTCTTGTTATTTCTGGAAAAGGCCCATTCCAGTAGCTCCCGTCCGGTGTCACAGAGTAGCAGCTTTGTGGTCGGATGTCTCACATTCTCATGCGAGACCCAAGACCCTGTTGGGCTCCATCTGTCTTACTGCCTATGACAAGGGAGGTTTTAGATTTCTTGGGCTAAGTCTGGGAATGAATTTTCTGGATCTTGCAAGGACTACATGTTTTGCACTCTCCTTTGGGACAGCTCTTGTGTTCATGGTTGAGCTATAAAAAGGCTTATTGGTTTGAGTCACTATGGAAATTACTGTAAGATCCTGCTCATCAATGACAGGCTGATGAGTCCTTTGAATTGGCTATATTTGAAAGAAAAAGATTTTGAGAGTGCTCATCTTAAATAATTATCTTACTTATGGAAAGACCAGATTAAAAAGAGTTCAGGAAAGACTATAAAGGCTAACTTGAGGGGATCCCTTCACAAGCTGAAAGAACAGAAATTAGATTTAGAACAAAAATCAAAGTTGACATTCAAAATAAATTCCAGCATTATCTATTAGCAAATTCTCAAAACTCCTCCATCTTCCCCAGTAAATCCCTTAAACACCCAGCTGTCTGTTAATTTCCTTTCTCTACAAGATTCACAGATAGCCCTTCAGCCTGCTCTTTACACCCAGGGTATTCAGGTGCCAAGTATAAATGCTTAAAGTCAGAAAGTGAATTTAGTAAAAGCACCTGGGAAGGTCAGTAGGGCTTGCTTTTGCTGTCTTGTACAGCTCCTGCTCTCCTGGGCTCTAAATCTGGTTCTGCAAGCATCAGTCCTTCCCATGCAATATCCTTTACTGGTGTATCTTTGACCCCCCCACCATCAAGAATGTATATACTCTGGTTGGACAGTGACAGACCTTTTAAATTATAAAGCCCTTTTACCTCCAGTTTCAGAAGATCCTACCAAATTTAGGGGAATTAGAAAGATTAGTGGTCATTCAAAAGCCCTTTCACGGAGGAGACCGAAGACCAAAGTTTCTCCCAGGCCTTCCTACAAATTATCAGGAAATGGATCAGCTAGAGGTTCAGAGGCTAATCGAAGCCATAAAAGAGGCTTTCCTCCCTAAGGTGAGCTAGTCTAAGGTTGAATTATGCGCTCAGAAAGAACATCCAAAAGTCTTTGTTGAATGCTTTGTACAAAGGCATACTGCACTAAACCATGAGCTCCAGAACATAGAAATCTTTTCGTTTCTGCTTTAGTAGGAAATTTTCTCCAAAGTATAAAAAGACAAATTCAAAATAGTGTGGTTGAGTGGGCAAGTCAAACTGTTATCGTGGTCATGGAAGCAGCTACCCAGTTGAGGAAGATAGCTTGCAGGAATGCAAGAGAAAACAGAAGTTAAAATAAAAAATCCTTGAATTGCCAAGTGAATCTTTAGAGAAACAAAAGTCTGACTGAGAATAGCACAAAGTCCACTCAGACCCTTTGTTTTTTGCATTCAGACATCTGCACATATTATAAAAAAAAGAAAAATAGGACATTGGAAGTACAATTGTCCTGCACATAAGGAAAAGAAGGAAAATTTTAAATAGTATTTACTCTCGACTTTTGATGACTCCAAAACTCTCAGAAAAAAAGAAAAGGAAAGGAAATTTACATTCTCTCTCTATGCATTGAAGACATCTGTCTTACCATGTCTGTGAAATATAAACACCCCAGGAGAGAATTAGAACACTGCACACAAACACCTGAGACAGAAGGGGGAAAAAAGGTTTTGAAATAGGCACACTGCTATAAAATCTCCTTTACCCAAACTCTAGTCCATAGCTACTACAGGATTTGTCATGGGAAAATCCAAATCTTAAAAGTCTTGTCCGCAAATAGTAAAAGCTTTAGTCATCTGAGTGGGTAATCTTAACATATTCCAACTGTTATTTATAAACTGCTCCTGCTGCTGCTAAGTCACTTCAGTCGTGTCTGACTCTGTGCGACCCCACAGACAGCAGCCCACCAGGCTCCCCTGTCCCTGAGTTTTATATTGTTGGACCTGATTCATAGCTAAAATTTGGGAATGAAAGCTATAAGATCTCTGTGTCTGTCTATATGTTTTTGTATCTATGGATATATGTTTTATATATGGGATATTCTTCTACCTCTGAAGGATATTGCCAAAATTAACTTCTGAAGAGTTCTGTTTAATTGGCTTAAAGACAGTCAAGTGCTATATAAATTAAGTATATCCTCAGAAATATACAAACTAACCCAAATGTTTTCAAGTTCACATGATCTATAATAATTTTGTTAAATAAAAGTTACCTTGTTCGGTTTATAAAAATGGACATATTTTTACAGTTATCATCATTAAATATAATACTTTTATTCTGCCTAGGTTTACTGAAAGTTAAGTTCATATTAACTGTGTTGTCAAATTTATCAGCAAAAAAATAACGTGATGACTAGCTGCTTTGATGTCTCATGAAGGTAGTGGTAGGAACAACTTTTGATTGGTGGAAATTGTTTTAATTGATGGGAACAAATTTGATTAAAAACTTTTGATTGGTGGGAAGATTGGTGGGAACAAGTAAATTAAATAAATGTAAGTGGGATTAAAAATTTTAAGTGAACTTTTCAACAATAAGTGTTTTAGGGTATGCCTACTGAATTAGTTTCCCAAATCTCTACAATAACGTAGTTTTGCTAAGTTAAATGCTAGAAATTATTGAATATCTAGATCACTTCCAGGTAAGATAAAACATAGGTACATTAATTATGTTGAACATGATTTTTGCTTTTGGTTGCCTATTACAGAGAAACAAAAGTTCGTGATGGTAGTTTAGTGGCTAAGTGGTGTCTGACTCTGGCAACCCCATGGACGGTAGCCCACCAGGCTCCTCTGTCCATAGTATTTTCCCGGCAAGAAGACTGCAGTGGATTCCATTACCTTCTCCAGGGGATTTTCCCGACCCAGGAACTGAACCCAGGTCTCCTGCACTGCAGGCAAATTCTTTACCAACTGAGCTATGAGGGAAGCCCAAACAGAAGAGACTTGGACTCATTAGTAAACATGTCTTGTTCCACATTGAAAAATTATACTATGAGAAAGTATATGCATCTAGAAATTATGAAACGCATTCACAAATTTGTCAGTGTAAAGAATGTTTATGTAGCACAGTTTACAGTTGCTTCTTTCTTAGTTTTCAATAGAAATTAAGGTTTTAAGGGATAAGATGTATTAATAATAGTAATGGGTTGCAAAGAGACATAGCTGAATGACTAACACACATACTAGAAATAATAAGGGAAGCAACTCTGTATGCAAAGGAAATAGGATGTGTTTGGGGCTAAGAAAGGTATGAGGTATGGAGGTACATTTTTGTAAAGATAAAAGAAATTAATTTGCCCAAAAGTCAAACTGGTTATTTCTGATGAGAAATAAGAAAGTAAAGGACAAGCTAAGTTGATAGAAAAACTTGGCAGGAGAGAAAGAAAGGGAATTTTACTTCATGTAACTCAAATTGTCTAAAAATGTAATAAATTTATTGTAATAGATTTTAAATAGTGTACTTATGCTTACGTAAAGCTAAAACTTAATTTTCTTTCATCTGCTAAAAACTCAATGTTTCCTTGGACCACTAGTCAGCTCTTGATAAGATTAGAAAGGTTTTCTTTACCTTTTAAGTAATCTGCTTGGAAAGCAAAGATTTTATGTCTTACTGAAAAAATTGACTGATCTTCACCTTGCCTTTATCAGGTCTTTGATTATCTAAAATCAAGTCTTCTCGATTAAAAGAGCTAAGGTTTTTTTGACAACTATGTAACTTTCTGATTTTGTCTCTGTCACTTTGGTTAGATGGGTAACAAAGTATTGTTTCACAGTAATCAATGAACCCATCTATTTAAGCCTCTTGATGAAAGTGAAAGAGGAGAGTGGAAAAGTTGGCTTAAAGCTCAACATTCAGAAAACGAAGATCATGGCATCCAGTCCCATCACTTCGTGGGAAATAGATGGGGAAACAGTGGAAACAGTGTCAGACTTTATTCTTTGGGGCTCCAAAATCACTGCAGATGGTGACTGCAGCCATGAAATTAAAAGATGCTTACTTCTTGGAAGAAAAGTTATGACTAACCTAGATAGCATATTCAAAAGCAGAGACATTACTTTGCCGACTAAGGTCCGTCTAGTCAAGGCTATAGTTTTTCCATTAGTCATATATGGATGTGAGAGTTGGACTGTGAAGAAGGCTGAGCGCCGAAGAATCGATGCTTTTGAACTGTGGTGTTGGAGAAGACTCTTGAGAGTCCCTTGGACTGCAAGGAGATCCAACCAGTCCATTCTGAAGGAGATCAGCCCTGGGATTTCTTTGGAGGGAATGATGCTAAAGCTGNAAAAGACAAATTCAAAATAGTGTGGTTGAGTGGGCAAGTCAAACTGTTATCGTGGTCATGGAAGCAGCTACCCAGTTGAGGAAGATAGCTTGCAGGAATGCAAGAGAAAACAGAAGTTAAAATAAAAAATCCTTGAATTGCCAAGTGAATCTTTAGAGAAACAAAAGTCTGACTGAGAATAGCACAAAGTCCACTCAGACCCTTTGTTTTTTGCATTCAGACATCTGCACATATTATAAAAAAAAGAAAAATAGGACATTGGAAGTACAATTGTCCTGCACATAAGGAAAAGAAGGAAAATTTTAAATAGTATTTACTCTCGACTTTTGATGACTCCAAAACTCTCAGAAAAAAAGAAAAGGAAAGGAAATTTACATTCTCTCTCTATGCATTGAAGACATCTGTCTTACCATGTCTGTGAAATATAAACACCCCAGGAGAGAATTAGAACACTGCACACAAACACCTGAGACAGAAGGGGGAAAAAAGGTTTTGAAATAGGCACACTGCTATAAAATCTCCTTTACCCAAACTCTAGTCCATAGCTACTACAGGATTTGTCATGGGAAAATCCAAATCTTAAAAGTCTTGTCCGCAAATAGTAAAAGCTTTAGTCATCTGAGTGGGTAATCTTAACATATTCCAACTGTTATTTATAAACTGCTCCTGCTGCTGCTAAGTCACTTCAGTCGTGTCTGACTCTGTGCGACCCCACAGACAGCAGCCCACCAGGCTCCCCTGTCCCTGAGTTTTATATTGTTGGACCTGATTCATAGCTAAAATTTGGGAATGAAAGCTATAAGATCTCTGTGTCTGTCTATATGTTTTTGTATCTATGGATATATGTTTTATATATGGGATATTCTTCTACCTCTGAAGGATATTGCCAAAATTAACTTCTGAAGAGTTCTGTTTAATTGGCTTAAAGACAGTCAAGTGCTATATAAATTAAGTATATCCTCAGAAATATACAAACTAACCCAAATGTTTTCAAGTTCACATGATCTATAATAATTTTGTTAAATAAAAGTTACCTTGTTCGGTTTATAAAAATGGACATATTTTTACAGTTATCATCATTAAATATAATACTTTTATTCTGCCTAGGTTTACTGAAAGTTAAGTTCATATTAACTGTGTTGTCAAATTTATCAGCAAAAAAATAACGTGATGACTAGCTGCTTTGATGTCTCATGAAGGTAGTGGTAGGAACAACTTTTGATTGGTGGAAATTGTTTTAATTGATGGGAACAAATTTGATTAAAAACTTTTGATTGGTGGGAAGATTGGTGGGAACAAGTAAATTAAATAAATGTAAGTGGGATTAAAAATTTTAAGTGAACTTTTCAACAATAAGTGTTTTAGGGTATGCCTACTGAATTAGTTTCCCAAATCTCTACAATAACGTAGTTTTGCTAAGTTAAATGCTAGAAATTATTGAATATCTAGATCACTTCCAGGTAAGATAAAACATAGGTACATTAATTATGTTGAACATGATTTTTGCTTTTGGTTGCCTATTACAGAGAAACAAAAGTTCGTGATGGTAGTTTAGTGGCTAAGTGGTGTCTGACTCTGGCAACCCCATGGACGGTAGCCCACCAGGCTCCTCTGTCCATAGTATTTTCCCGGCAAGAAGACTGCAGTGGATTCCATTACCTTCTCCAGGGGATTTTCCCGACCCAGGAACTGAACCCAGGTCTCCTGCACTGCAGGCAAATTCTTTACCAACTGAGCTATGAGGGAAGCCCAAACAGAAGAGACTTGGACTCATTAGTAAACATGTCTTGTTCCACATTGAAAAATTATACTATGAGAAAGTATATGCATCTAGAAATTATGAAACGCATTCACAAATTTGTCAGTGTAAAGAATGTTTATGTAGCACAGTTTACAGTTGCTTCTTTCTTAGTTTTCAATAGAAATTAAGGTTTTAAGGGATAAGATGTATTAATAATAGTAATGGGTTGCAAAGAGACATAGCTGAACGACTAACACACATACTAGAAATAATAAGGGAAGCAACTCTGTATGCAAAGGAAATAGGATGTGTTTGGGGCTAAGAAAGGTATGAGGTATGGAGGTACATTTTTGTAAAGATAAAAGAAATTAATTTGCCCAAAAGTCAAACTGGTTATTTCTGATGAGAAATAAGAAAGTAAAGGACAAGCTAAGTTGATAGAAAAACTTGGCAGGAGAGAAAGAAAGGGAATTTTACTTCATGTAACTCAAATTGTCTAAAAATGTAATAAATTTATTGTAATAGATTTTAAATAGTGTACTTATGCTTACGTAAAGCTAAAACTTAATTTTCTTTCATCTGCTAAAAACTCAATGTTTCCTTGGACCACTAGTCAGCTCTTGATAAGATTAGAAAGGTTTTCTTTACCTTTTAAGTAATCTGCTTGGAAAGCAAAGATTTTATGTCTTACTGAAAAAATTGACTGATCTTCACCTTGCCTTTATCAGGTCTTTGATTATCTAAAATCAAGTCTTCTCGATTAAAAGAGCTAAGGTTTTTTTGACAACTATGTAACTTTCTGATTTTGTCTCTGTCACTTTGGTTAGATGGGTAACAAAGTATTGTTTCACAGTAATCAATGAACCCATCTATTTAAGCCTCTTGATGAAAGTGAAAGAGGAGAGTGGAAAAGTTGGCTTAAAGCTCAACATTCAGAAAACGAAGATCATGGCATCCAGTCCCATCACTTCGTGGGAAATAGATGGGGAAACAGTGGAAACAGTGTCAGACTTTATTCTTTGGGGCTCCAAAATCACTGCAGATGGTGACTGCAGCCATGAAATTAAAAGATGCTTACTTCTTGGAAGAAAAGTTATGACTAACCTAGATAGCATATTCAAAAGCAGAGACATTACTTTGCCGACTAAGGTCCGTCTAGTCAAGGCTATAGTTTTTCCATTAGTCATATATGGATGTGAGAGTTGGACTGTGAAGAAGGCTGAGCGCCGAAGAATCGATGCTTTTGAACTGTGGTGTTGGAGAAGACTCTTGAGAGTCCCTTGGACTGCAAGGAGATCCAACCAGTCCATTCTGAAGGAGATCAGCCCTGGGATTTCTTTGGAGGGAATGATGCTAAAGCTGAAACTCCAGTACTTTGGCCACCTCATGCGAAGAATTGACTCATTGGAAAAGACTCTGATGCTGGGAGGGATTGGGGGCAGGAGGAGAAGGGGACGACAGAGGATGAGATGGCTAGATGGCATCACTGACTCGATGGATGTGAGTCTGAGTGAATTCCGGGAGTTGGTGATGGACAGGGAGGCCTGGCATGCTGCGATTCATGGGGTCACAAAGAGTCGGACACGACTGAACGACTGAACTGAACTGAAAACCTTTTTATAAAAAAAATCTTAGCAAACTTCCCACACACACCCCCTCCCCAATTAAATTCTAAATGAAGTTTTTCTGACCTCAAACTACTGGGATTTATTTCCAGGAGACTCTAGAACATCTCAAAAACAAAATTTGCTCTCTCTCCTTGTTAAAAAAAAAAAAGAGAGAGTGAGAGAGGGAGGAGTTAAACTAACTTTATTTGATATTAAACTACATGGAGGGGTTAAACTAATCAGCTTTATTTTATATGTTAAGTTACATGGGAAACATCAAATAAGGAGTTAATACTAAGCCTTCTTTATGTTTTACTTGTAGAGGTGTATAAGTGTTCCAGAAATTTTATGAAGTTCCTAGAAATCTGATATGTCCTAATATAATGTCATCACTTGTAATTCTAGCTATTATCCTAAGATGTATGTCACGGAAATAGCCAAACTTCCTTATCAACAACATTAACAACATCGAAATGAGAGCTCTCATCAGATTTTTACCCAAGGTCATGTTAAAGTCTTATTATTTACACAAGTTATTGTTTTACTCTGATGTTTTTGCAAAAGCGTTTCATCTTCAGAGAACCTCATGAAAGGACAAGTACTCTAGAATACAGATTACTAATAATTTTCCTTCTGGTGAATTCAGTGAGAATTTATAGAACTCTAATGGAGAAACAAATGGCTTTGTAAAACTGCTAAAAGAGGATCAGGATGATTATAATTGTCATGGTTTTATTTATTTGAAATATTTTTTATTCTTTTATATTTTGTTTCCCCAGATTTAAGGATATTTTTCTCTTAATCAAGAGATTTGAGAAAATACACCTTTGTGAACAAAGATGAAAAATATTTATCTTTTTCTCCCAACCTGATTTCTTCAGAATCCAAAAACTCTTAGTGAGCATTCTTATTTTTATGGCACAATGATTATTTATCTAGTTGAAAAGAATCTGTTCTCATTATAACAGGACACAGATGGAAACATTGGTTATATTACCAAGGCTGTGATTAGAAAAGAATCAGATATGACCAGACAGCTTTTTGCCCACTCCAGTATTCTTGCCTGGAGAATCCCATGGACAGAGGAGCTTGGTAGGCTACAGTCCACGGGGTCACAAAGAGTTGGACACGACTGTGTGACTTCACTTTCACTTCCTAAGTGGCACATATCCATTTAAAAAACTTTAAGAGCCTATGTTTGTCTCATAGCTTAATTATGGACCCTTAGGAAAGGGTTTGGAGAAGGCAATGGCACCCCACTCCAGTATTCTTGCCTGGAAAATCCCCTGGACAGAGGAGCCTGGTAGCTGCAGTCCATGGGGTCGCTGAGGGTCAGACATGACTGAGCAACTTCACTTTCAGGTATTGGAGAAGGAAATGGGAACCCACTCCAGTGTTCTTGCCTGGAGAATCCCAGGGATGGGGGAACCTGGTGGGCTGCCGTCCATGGGGTCGCACAGAGTCAGACACGACTGAAGCAACTTAGCAGCAGCAGCAGGAGGGAAGAAAGGAAAAGTATTCCTCCTCTACGGTTTTCCTGCTTCCACCTCTCGATTCCCACTTCTTCCCAGGAAGATTCGTGGATTATTGAGTGCCTAGTTGCTATATGGAGGCCTTTGATTCTGAGGGACTTAGATGGGCCCCAGGCTAAGCATTCACAACTGCCCTCCTGTTTGCATTTCCTGAAACAGGAGGTAGGTAAACTCCAGGTTAGATATTCATGGCCAGCCTCCTGTTTGCTCTCTGAAATGGAAGTAACAACTGAAACAGGATAATAGGCTTTGTTTCCTGCGGACATCTTAAGGTAACAGTCATGGCAGGAGGAGAACGGGGCTAAACCTTGTTTGACTAAATGTTCAGAAGGTCATATAGTCCCATCCTTGGGGCAATAAGACATTTCACACATACCCTCCTTTTGGGAGGTCAAAATGTGATCCCATAGGTCTCTGGGCTGGAATTGATCTTGGAAAATAGTTGTGTAGGCATGGCATGTTGAGGAGGGTCCTAGGGGTAGGTCAAGTGTGGGAAAAAAACCAGATAATTGGCTAAAGGTAAACACACACCTGAAGAACTGCCCTGTGTAAGTGATTACCTGCCTCTTTACTGCGCTCCTCTTCACTAGGGGGGACGCCCACACTCCTTCTCTCCAGGGGTCCATCTCTGCCTTGCTTCTGTCCTAGCTAAATGAACTGTTTCTCTGTGTGCTCTCCCACTTGTGCGTGTCTCTAACAATAAACTTCATACCTGCATTTGCAGCTTTTGCTTCTGTGAGAAGTGTATTTTTCACTGGGGGCAAAGATCCAGGGGGAAATAGCTTCTTGCCTCTAGCCCTTGCTGGCCTGGTGGCTAGGACTCCTGATTCTCATCCAGGCTGCTAAGAAACTTCAGTCGTGTCAGACCCTATGGACTATAGCCCTCGGTTCATTGGATTCTCCAAGCAAGAATACTGGAGTGAGTTGCCATTCCCTCCTCCAGGGAATCTTCCCCATCCAGGAATCGAACCTGTGTCTCTTACGGCTCCTGCATTGTCAGGCAGATTCTTTAAAGTAGGGCCACCTGGGAGGCCCTACTGTACACTATGCCTGCAGAGGATTGCCTCAAGCAGGCACTTCACCTGTGCCTTTAGAAGCCTTTCTGCATTCTGTGAAGCTGCCTTCTAGATGATGTGATGTTCACGCCGTAGGCCAACTCCATCCACCTCCTTCAGGGTGAAGTGGGTCCCCTGGTTAGCTGTCTCTTTACCGTGGCCGCCCCGTTCCATCACGTGAGTTCTGAGGCAGCCAATGGCGGCTTGAGTTCTCTTTCCCCCTGCATCTTTCTCCAACACTGACAGTTCCAAAGCCTCGGGTTCAGCCGAGGACCACGCAAGCAGTGCTGCCATACCCGTCGTAGAGCGTTTCCTGCTCTGATCTCTTCTCAAAGCTGGCGTTTATCTAAGCAATGTATCTATGGGCCAGAGCCACATTTTCATCTGTGAAGTGTGTTGTCTCCGGAACCCCCAAAAAAGCTACGTAAGTGGGCGGGGCTTTCTTATGTAGTGGGAAACCCATATGCCTTTTACTTTGAGGAGATATCCTGGCACGCTCTTGATGGTTGGATCCCCTAAAAACGTCACCGAAGAGACAGGAGTCTGCATGTTTCACAGGGTGCAGGCTGGAGTACCCACTTCCTTTAGCCTCCTTATTCCTTCCTCTGATCCCTTGGACCAATGAGTCGGATCGCGGCACCGCAGCCTGGACCTGCTGTGGAATCCTTTCCTCCTGAGTGCAACTCAGAAATTTCCACTTTGCTCAGTGCTGTCATTGCTTTGCCCAAACTTCAAGAACCACCCTGGCAGTGAATTTGCCCCATTCCCTGGGGTCCTTACAAACATGTTGAATCTCTGGTCCTGAGAAAGTTACATTTAAGCCCCTTACCAATCACCCTCAAAATACAGCCCGCAGGGTACACCTCTGCTCCTGCTGGTACATACCAGCTAATTCTCTCAGTTCTTCTGGGTATGGTCTCCTTCCTTTTTTTAGAATACGTATTTATATGGCTGCATTGAGCATTAGATGCTGCACGTGGGATCTAGTTCCCTAAACACGGATCAAACCCACACCACCTGCATTGGGAGTGAAAAAATCTTAGCCATTGGGCCACCAAGGGAATTCCTTCCTTGCATCTTAATCATTCCTAACATATACCTGTTGCAGTGAAAAGTATTTAAAAAAAAAAAAAAAGAGGAATGAGGTTTTCTTCTTTCCCATTCTTGAGAACAAAGAAGATAAAACAGTGAACATTCATAGTTTGTTGTTTGTTTTTAACTTTAACCACTCCTAACTCTGAATGTCTGTAATGAAGTTTGCTTTTCTGCCCTCTAACCCTGCAGGAGCTACTCTTCACATCTATTTTCCTCTGGCTCTGTGCTAAATACATCCCCTATCTGGTGTTTACCCTTCCAACACCCTTCCTCTTGTAGTTACATATCAGAAAGAAGGACACAGAGCCACCCAAACTGCCAGACTCGATGACTGGGCTATGATGTCAGCCTGTGACTGTCTTTGAGAAAGAAGTCAAAATCCTAACACCTTGGTTCCTCATCACCGACTACTGACTTCGAGCCCTCACCTTATAGAAGCCCCTAGACTCCTCATGGGGGAAGGGGGACAACAGTTCTTGAGGCATGAGCCTACTATGTTCCCCTTTCCACCAGCTGAGAATTAAAGCCATCTATTTCCTCCAAACTCTGTCTCCGTATGTTTTATTCCGCATCGGTGGGCAGAGAAAGCCAATTTTGGCCAGCAACATAACCATCCAAGAGATGCTGGGAGTGAACCTTGGTCATCAGACAGGAGGAGGTGAGAGCAGCTACTTAGGGGAGCCTGGGTTCCTCCCTGAAGGATAAGTTTCTGGAGCACCTTCCGGTGTGATGGAAGTGCTCACTCTTCCCAGGAAAGGATGGGACACCTCTCCAAACCTAAATGATGGAGGCAGAGGTAGTCCTGCAGACTCAACGCACTCAGGGGGATCTACCCACATGTTCTCCTCCCAGGTTTCAGGGTTCCAGGGTTTTCCCCAACTCTGACCTTGGTATCACAGATCTATCTCAGCTGAGTATGCGAATATCTAGGGATCTCTGCAATTTCATTTCATCTTTGAGGGACTTCCCTGGTGGTCCAATAGTCTAGAATCTGCCTGTCAATGCAGGGAATGCAGGGTCAATCCCTGGATGGAGAATGAACATCCCACATGCCACAGGGCCACTAAGCTCGTGCTATGGTGAAGTTCTCACATGCCACAACTGAGACCTGCCACGGCCAAATAAATAAATAAAAACTAAGCCCCGTGGACACACACAATAAGCTTTAAATTTTTTAATTTGATTTTTGGCCTGTTCAACTTTGGCCTCCAATATTCTGGAGGAGGTAAGGACCTCTTTGGAAGCCACCAAAGAGACCCTCTAGCTCTCACACTTAGCCATTAATTGCTTGTTAATGGCTCTGAGCCCCTCATTATCCCTCTGCTGCCCTCAATACAGCTTAGCATTAATCAGACAGCTCAGCTGTCTTCGAGTCCATTGTTGTCTCCATAGCTTTCAAATGCTTGGATGTCACATCTGCAACAGTATTTGGCTCCTCCAAGACCTTCTCCCAGATTTTATCAATGAAATCTTTAGCATTCGACAGTCACCCACCTTACACCAGGGGCACCCCAGATGGTGGTAAAGAATCCACTTGCCAATGCAGGAGATGTAAGAGACATGGGTTCAGTCCCTGGGTTGGGAAGATCCCCTGCAGGAGGGCATGGCAACCCACTCCAGTATTCTCGCCTGGAGAAACCTATGGACAGAGGAGCCTGGTGGGCTGCCGTCCATAGGGTTGCAAAGAGTCGGACACGACTGAAGTGACCTAGCACATGCACCTTACACCAGGGCCTACCCAGGTCCCAACTATCAACCAGGTTATCATCCTTTTTGCCCTCTGCCTGGTTGGTGGGCCAGTCCCAAATGTTAGTCTTGGTTCTGCTGTATCAATCCAGGTCATCCAAGAAGTAAAACTAAGACAGGATGTCCATGGTGGTCCAAGGAAGGCTCTGCTCCCAATGCAGGGGCCTGGGGTTCAATTCCTGGTCAGAGAACTAGATCCCACATGCCGCAACTAAGAATTTGCATGTAAACTGAAATCCTGCATGTAGCAGCTAAGACCCAGAACAGCCAAATAAATAAATATAAATAAATGTTTTTTTAAAAAAGCTAAGACCGGATTAGAGTTGTAAGGGGCAAATACTAGAGAGAGAAAATGGGGAGCTGCAGGAGACAGAGGAGACAGGCCATCAGCTCATTGCTGCTCCGTGTGAGTGAGAGAGGGAACATCTTAGACCACAGCACTGTTTCAAGGAGGTTGGCAAGACCCAGAGGGAGACCTCGAGCCAAAGGCGCCCTTCAGAGGAGTCCTGTCTTTCAGAAATGGGCCTGCCTTGGTATTCCTGCCGTGAGCAGTCACTGGGAACGGTCCAGGGGAATGAGGTCTTGGCTTGAACCCAGTGATGGAAGTCAGAGCACAGCAGCTGGTGCCTTTGGTTCACTCTGCATTAGGAGATCCAAGAGGCACACTCTCATGGCTGCCCACCACATGGAGGTGTTTGGACCACAGAGAGCTCATCTCAGCCATGGATGAAATGTTCAGGCTTATTTGGCTCATTTTGAGTGAGGGGTAATTTTGATATTTATACTCAAATTTGGTGGGGAAAGATTAGCCTAAGTGGAGTCTGAACTGACCATGAGAAATACAATTAATGGTAAAATATTCATGAGTACTCTCAAGCTCAATAGTCAGATTTCTACTGCATAAAAGCGACTACTTTATGACTTTTAAAAACATTTTAATATGCAAATATCTCATTATATAACTTGCATCTTATATATAAAAATAATATCTCTTTCAATATAAAAGCCTAAATTTGTACAAAAAGGAATGATTTTAAAGTAAGTGATTATATAGATATAATCATTTATAATTATTTAAAGTAATGATTATATAGATATAGTATAGGTGCTAAATATATTCTGTATATAATAGATTACTCATTATTAAATGTATCAATTAGAATGTTAAGTTCCTCCATAATCTCACTCATCAGAGGGAACTGTTGCTAACAGTTTAGTGAATACTTTTCCAAATTTATTTATTTAATGTAAACAAACAATTTTAAAACAAAATTAATATTTTACTCTACTCAACTATGCTTTACCCAAATTGCTTCTTTAAACATCACCTTTTTTACTCCTCATAGGTTTTTTAAATAACATTTTTAAAAATTGAGATATACTTCACACAACATAAGATTCATTATCTCTAAATGTACACATCACACTGGTCTTAGTATATTCATTATGTTACACAACCATCACCACTATCTAATTTGAGAACATTTTCATCCCCTTAAAAAGAAACCCTGTACCTATTAGCAGTTAATCCCAATTTCCCTTCCCACAGGGCCTGTTAGCTACTAATCTACTTGTCTCTATGGAATTATCTATTGTAGACATTTCATATAAATGGAATTATATTATGTTGATGCAAACATAATTTTGTTTACATTGTTGAAACTTGCCATTTGATATTGGAATATATTCTTAAATAAATGTGGTTTGTTATACATCATTTTAGTGAGCATTTCTACCTTCATTTTTTTTGCTAATGACTTACTTGCTATTTATTTTATATTTATTTTAGACTGTGGGAGTGATGTTAGACAAAAAGCAAATTAGAGCAATTTTCTTATTTGACCTCAAAATGGGTCAAAAGCAGCAAAGACAACTCGCAACATCAACAATGCTTCTGGCCCAGAAACTGCTAACAAACATACAGGGCAGTGGTGATTCGAGAAGTTTTGCAAAGGAGACGAGAGCCTTGAAGATGAGCATAGTGGCCAGCCATCTGAAGTTGACAACCAATTGAGAGAAATCATCAAAGCTTATCCTCTTACATGAGAAGTTGCTGAAGAACTCAACGTCAACCATTCTTCGGCCATTTTGCATTTGAAGCTAATTGGAAGGTGAAAGGCTCAATGGATGAGTTCCTCATGAACTGACTGGAAAAAAAAAAATCGTCATTTTAAAGTGTCATCTTTTCTTCTGGCCTTGCCTGGTGGTTCAGCAGTAAAGAACCACCTGGTGGTCCAGAGGCTAAGACTGTACGCTCCCAATGCATGGGGCCCAGGTTCAATCCCTGGTCAGGGAACTAAATCCCTCATGCCACAACAAAGACCTGGTGAAGCCAAATAAAGTTAACAAATAAATCAATATTGGGGGAAAAAAAATCTACCTACAATGCAGAAACCTCAGGAGACGAGGGTTCAATCCTTGAGTTGGAAAGTTCCCCTGGAGGAGGGCATGGCAACATGCTCCAGTATTCTTTCTTGAAAAATCCCATGGGCAGAGAGCCTGGTGGGCTCCAGTCCATAGCGTCGCAAAGAGTCAGACATAATTGAAGCAAGCTGGCATGCGGGCACTTCTCTTATTCTAGGCAACAACAACGAACCATTTCTAGGTTGGACTGTGATGTGTGATGAAAAGTGGATTTTATATGACAGCCAGTGACAACCAGCTCAGTGATTAGACTGAGAAGTTCTGAAGCACTTCCCAAACTTGCACCAAAAAAAAGGTCGTGGCCGTTTGGTGATCTGCTGCCTGCCTGCTCCACTACAGCTTTCTGAATCCCAGCAAAACGATTACATCTGAGAAGTATGTTCAGCAAATCAATCAGATGCACCAAAACCTGTAACACCTGCTCAGTAGTATTTCACTGTATGGACATACTAAATTTCTAAATTGATTAATCTGTTCATTGACATTTGAGTTGTGTCCAGCCTCTAGCTATTAAAAGTAAAGCTGCTGTGCAAAGTTGTGTTCAAGTATTTCACGTACACTTGCTTCCGTTTCTCTTTACCAGATATCTAAGATTGGAATGACTGGATTATATGGTAAGTGTCTGTTTAACTTTTTAAGAAACTGTCAAACAGTTTTCCAAAGTTGTTGTTCCATTTTACATTCCTACCAGCAATTCCTCCACATCCTCACCAATTCTTGGTATGATCAGGTTTTCTAATTTGTGTCATTTGAATAGGTGCATGGGGGTATCTCAGATGGTTTTCATCTGCATTTCCCTTGTGACTAGTAATGCTGTGTATCTTTTCATATACTTAGGTAAAGTGTCAGATCTTTTCCCATTTTTGATTTGCAATTTTTTTGATTGCCTTGTTTGAATTTTTATGATTTTTATTGATTTATTGTGGCTGTGCTGGGCTTCTTTGCTGTGTGGGTTACTCTCTAGCTGCAGCGCTAGGGCTTCTCCCTGCCATGGCTTTTCTTGTTGGGAAGCCCGGGCTCTAGGGCACTCAGGCTTCAGTAGTCGTGGCTCATAGGTTCAGTAGTTGTGGTTCCAAGGGCTCTAGAGCACAGGCTGAGTAATTGTGGCACACTGCTTAGTTGCTCCTTGGCGTGTGGGATCTTCCTGGACCAGGGATCAAACTCACGTCTCCTACATTGGCAGGTGGATTCTTTACCACTGAGCTGCCAGGGAAGTCCACCTTGTTTGAATTTTAAGAGTTCTTTATACAAGTCCCGTATCAGCTGTATGAGTACAGATATTTTCGCACTCTGTGGCTCGTCTTTTCATTTTCTTTTCAATACCTTTCAAAGAATAAGAGCCTTTACTTTTGCTAAAGCCCAATATATCAATTTTTTCTTGTGAATCATATTTTTAATACCATATTATAAAATCCAAGTTCTCAAAAATTTTCTCCAATTTTTTGTTTCACAAATTTTATAATATTATACATTATGTATATAAGCAAGTGATCAATTTTGAGTTTTTTTTTTTTTTTAAGAATGAATCTTTATTTTTTGGCCATGTTGCAGCAGGTGGGAATCTAAATTCTCCAACCAGGGATCAAATCTGTGCCCTGTGCAGTGGAAGCGTGGAGTCCCAACCACTGGACAGCCAGGGAATCCCCAAGTTAATTTTTGTGCATAATGTAAGCTATGGATTAAATTCCATGGAATATTCCAGGCAGTCATACTGGAGTGGGTTGCCGTTCCCTTTTCCAGGGTATCTCCCCAACCCAGGGATGGAATCCAGGTCTCTTGCATTGCTGCCAGATTCTTTACAGGCTGAGCCACCAGGGAAGAGGTTTGTTGCAACAGAATATCCAATTGTTTCAGCATCTTTTGCTGCGAAAACTATTCTTTTCCACTGACTCACCCTTGCATCTTCCTTGAAAAATCAATTGTCCATATACATATGGCTCTATTTTTGGACTGTATTCTAGTACCAGAATATCCTACCTTGGTTCCCTGATTTTTGGAATAAAAAATTTTTAATGGAAAAAGGCAAATGGAAGTCTCTGAACTACTTCTTTCTCCCAGCAAAGATAGTAAATCAAAAACAATACTGGATCCCAGGGAGGAATGGCCAAAATTGATTCTATCCCTAGAGACCTAAAGGATCCAGGGGTTAGTGATCCATATCATACCTTTAAAAAAAATTTATCTGTTTATTTATTTTGGCTTGCTGGGTCTTCGTTGCTTCTTGGGCCTTTCTCTAGTTGTGGTAAGCAGAGGCTACTTTCTAGTCGCACTGCAAACGCTTATTACAGTGGCTTCTCGTTGCAGAGCTTGGGCTCTAGGGGATTCTGCTTCAGTAGTTGCGGCACGTGGGCTGAGTAGTTGAGGCACGTGGGCTGAGTAGTTGCGGCTTCCGGGCTCTAGAGTGCAGGCCCAGTAGTTGGGGTGAACAGATAGTTTCCCCCACCTCCCCTGGCGTGTGGGATATTCTCGACCCAGGGATCAAACCGCATCTCTGCATTGGCAGGCAGATACTTTACCACTGAGCCACCAGGGAAGTCCTATTATACTCTTAGCACTCAGGAAGTTTTAAGGGTTTTAGGAGCTCTATGCCAAGAATGGGACAAAGACCAACAGCACAGGAATATTTTATGATGTTTCAGAGATGGTTTGCTGGGTGTTTTTTTGAATTCTCTAATGTTGCTGTCGCCCATTACCTTTGCAGTTCAGAACGATTTGGCCTGATGACTGCACTCAACACCTTTCTCAAATCCACTTGAAGGTTGTGCTGCCACATGGGAAAGTGCCCTCACATCTCAGAACAGGACTTCCTGATTCGTAGGTCTCTAAGGAGAGCATAGTGAAGAGGAACTAAAAAGCCTCTTGATGAAAGTGAAAGAGGAGAGTGAAAAAGTTGGCTTAAAGCTCAACATTCAGAAAATGAAGATCATGGCATCCAGTCCCATCACTTCATGGGAAATAGATGGGGAAACAGTGGAAATAGAGTCAGACTTTATTTTGAGGGGCTCCAAAATCACTGCAGATGGTGACTGCAGCCATGAAATTAAAAGATGCTTACTTCTTGGAAGAAAAGTTATGACCAACCTAGAGAGCATATTCAAAAGCAGAGATATTACTTTGCCAACAAAGGTCCGTCTAGTCAAGGCTATGTTTTTTCCTGTGGTCATGTATGGATGTGAGAGTTGGACTGTGAAGAAGGCTGAGTGCCGAAGAATTGATGCGTTTGAACTGTGGTGTTGGAGAAGACTCTTGAGAGTCCCTTGGACTGCAAGGAGATCCAACCAGTCCATTCTGAAGGAGATTGGCCCTGGGATTTCTTTGGAAGGAATGATACTGAAGCTGAAGCTCCAGTACTTTGCCCACCTCATGCTAAGAGTTGACTCACTGGAAAAGACTCTGATGCTGGGAGGGATTGGGGTCAGGAGGAGAAGGGGACGACAGAGGATGAGATGGCTGGATGGCATCACTGACTCGATGCACGAGTCTGAGTGAACTCCGGGTGTTGGTGATGGACAGGGAGGCCTGGCGTGCTGCGATTCATGGGGTCACAAAGAGTCGGACACGACTGAGCGACTGAACTGAACTGAACTGAAGTAGAGCATGCAAATTTTGAAACTTCCTGACAGTTCTCCAAGGAGACCAGAGAGGAAAAGGTTAAAAACATGCACACCTACCAAACAGATTAAGTGTCCTTTCCTCCGCGCTAGCAAAGTGTAGACACTAACAAAATCATCTCCTTTCTACATTCTGTACTCTCACTCATGTCCAATAAACTAAGGTCTAATTACTGAAACCTCCATAATTATAATCTGAATCCTTCATATAATGAAATAGTAATTATGTATTACTGAAGGGCTTCAAGCCGAAGCACACTTTCTATTTAGCAGAAAACACCCCCTCCTACTTATTAAGAAACGACCATATCATTTATTCATCACTTATGTACCATATGTTAGACACGATGTTATTTCTTTTCACATAAGTGATTTCCTTCACTGTATCTTTTGTGTGTGTGTGTGTGCATTTATTCATTCATTGCACAACTGGTAGCAGGGGAAAAAGTATCTAACAGGGCTTTATGCCTCTTGACTTGCCTGAATCCTCAACATTGAGGACAGAGCAAATTAAGGGTTAGTGGAATCGGCTTCAATTTCCTACAGATGGAGCATTGTTATTTAAATATAATTACTTTCTTTATGTTGCAGTTCCTGGTTTTAAAAGATTGTTTCCTGGTTGAGCTAAAACTAGATACACAGCATCCCCATCCGTCATTTAAACTCTCATTTGTTAATTACACTGGAAAACATTGCACCCTGTGCACGGATTTGAAATCACTGGCCATATTCCAGCTTTGTGAAAGATGACATATAAACAGCAGCCTGTCTCACCACTGAATAACTCCAAATGCAACTGGGTGATTTTGCTATGTTAATACTTAAGGTGATATATGCTCCTATGTCCAGATTTGTTGGGGTTTAAAGGAAAATAAAAGATGACTCACAAATGTCACTATAATCTAATTACAGAACACTTTCTTACTTTATTTTATTTTTGAAGGATAATTGCTTTACAGTATTGGTGTTGGTTTCTGCTGTACAGCTAGAAGAATCAGCTGCTGTTGCTGCTGCTGCTGCTGCTAAGTCGCCTCAGTCGTGTCCAACTCTGTGCGACCCCACAGACGGCAGCCCGCCAGGTATATGCATACAAATATCCTCTCCCTCTCGTGTCTCCCTCCCACCACACCCCATCCCACCCCTATGTGTCATCAGAGTTTTTGTTGTTGTTATGTTTACTAATTTCAGAACACTTTCATCCTTTATGAAAGAGACCCCATCCCATTAGCTGTCAATCCCTATGTGCCCACTTCCTCCCCTCTGCCCCACTTTCCCAGCAACCACTAATTTCCTTTCTGTCCCTATGGATTTGCCAATTGTGGACATTTCTTACAAATGGAATCAGGCTCATCCATGTTGTACCATGAATCAGTACTTCATTTATAAAGAAGGCTTTTTTAAAATACCCCCAAATCAAATAAATTCTTTGTTGAGGTAATGAATAAGGTATATTGAAGATAAACATGTAATTCAGCTATGTACCAGAGTATCTTGTTTTGATTGTGTCAAGGTAGTCATTTATTTGCACAGTTTTATAGACAGCTGTATAATTTAAGGTCAGAAAATAATAATTAAAGAGAAAGACTAAAGTAAGCAAGACCTGTTTTCTTCCCTAAATTTGGTAACGTATCTCTCCATTTCTCTAAATTTGTAGGTATGTTGGAAAGTTAGTACTTCTAATCCATTCACAAAGAAAAAAAATCTGAAGGGCTGAAAAAACAGATGCTTGAAAACTGATAAGAGGTTCTTTTCTTTTCACCAAATACCAGACGTCTGAAAGCTCATTTTAGAGTAAGAACATTCAGTTGCCTCATAAACAAAGCAAGATCACGGGTTTCCATCATGTAAAAGGTACATGAAAAAATATCACGCAAATTGCCAGCTGCCCTTAGGGCACTTGGCATCAATGGTATCTTTCAGCAACTCACCCTGATTCTTCTGTTTTTCATAGATCTCTTCATGACCCTTTGCTCTGACTTTCCCTTGGCCTTCAGTTGCTTCTCTTCCTGGCCTCGGTTTGCTGTTCCATCTCCCGACGCAGCTTGCACAGCAAAAGACGACATGAGGAAGCAGGAACAAATTGCCCAAGTGACTCTTTGTCTCCAGAAGCTCAAAGTGGCAACCTCATCATTGTGGGTTTTGCTGGGCAGAACAGAATTTTTTAAAATATTTATTTGGCTGACCTGGGTCTTAGTTGCAGCCTGCAGGACCTTTAGTTGTGGGACATGGGATCTAGTTCCTGGATCAGGGATCGAACGTGGCCCTCCTGCATTGGTAGCACAGAGTCTTAGTCACTGGACCACCAGGGAAGTCCCCAAACAATCTTGATTAGACTTGGCAAACAGTTTTAAAGCTTCAGCAAAACAGGGATGCCAGACAATAAGAAAGACTGTAAATAATCATGCACTTACTATTTTCAAAAATCATCTAATAGTTATCCTGGTATAGATTTTAAAATAATTGGACTGACTGACACATTTTATGTGAGTTTTTGCTTTTATTTTGCACCACATGGTGGCAAGGGGCTGCCACCTGATCCAAGCTGCTTTGAAACACGGAGGTTCTTTGGGAAAGATGACAGTAGCTGCCCAAAAGTTTGCCTTGAATGAGGATTAGCACTCAGCTGACTCCTTGATGCCTGGATATGAAGAAAGGAGCCCTCAGACCACATTCTGCCTACACACTCACATTTCTTTTTTTCTTAATATATATGTATTTTGTTGAAGTGTAATAGATTACAGTGTTTCACGTGCATAGCAAGGTGATTCAGTTATACATATACACATATACTATTTCAGATTATTTTCCATTATAGGTTGTGACAAGGTATTGACTATAGTTCCCTCTGCTATACAATAAAGCTTTGTTCACATCTATTTTATTCTAATTAGAAATCTAACATTCTATCCATACTAAGTCAAACAAGTGGAATCAAAATGTCATACATTTTTTAGTTAGGCAAAAATTCAGTTTTCTAAAACATATATTTTACATACTGTTTATATACATGTATACAAAAGCTTTGCTACTACACCTGATAAAGGCTTGAGAAAGAACATCAGAAAGAAAGAGAGGGATAAATTGGAAAATATAAACTAAATGGAATGGGAGCTCTGAATATGAAATAGAAAAAGTGAAACAAACTAGATAAAAGTAAAAGATCATCCACGCACAGATTTGTATTGAACCGTTCGCTGAACAGGCAAGAGCAAAGCCTTTCACACAACCCATTCTGTGCTCAAAAGCAATTCCTCCTTCTTGTGGTGGCCTGGAAGGGTGGGATGGGGGGATGGGGGGAGAGAGGCCTAAGAGGGAGGGGATATATGCATACATATAGTTGATATGCTTCATTGTTCAGCAGTAACTAACACAACATTGTGAAACAATTGTGTGTGTGTGTGTGCTTGCGCTTAGTCATGTCTGACTCTTTGTGACCCCGTGGAGGTTCCTCTGTCCATGAAATTTTCCAGGCAAGAATACTGGAGTGGGTTGCTATTTCCAGTTCCAGGGGATCTTCCCAACCGAGGGCGCGAACCCCCGTCTCCTTCATTGGCAAGTGGCTTCTTTACCACTGAGCCACCTGGGAAGCCCAATTTTACTCCCATTAAAGTTTTACTCCAAGCAAAAAGCAATTCTACTCCCATTAAAAAAAGAAGAAATTTCTGCTTGCTTGCTTTCTCCTTTCCTGTCCTTTTCTTTCTTGCCAGATTCTCTTACCACTCTAGATGGACATGCCAGAACAATAGATAATAAGAATCCTCTTAGCCTACTGTTACCCCCAGAAGGTATTCTGTAGATTCTTGTTATTCTCTCCAGGTAACTGCCGGGAATGTCTCCAAAATATTTACCAGTCAATATATCTTGAAATGACCCATTTCTATCTTTTTTATGCTATTTAACAATTCACTAACCTGGCCAGGAAAATGACCTTTTCGACACTCTGCTAAGTAACAGAGCAACTATGAGTGGATCAAGATACACGTAATATACGTAATCACACAAATATCATCTGTGTAGGATAGTCATTCCCAGTAATACCTGATCAGAATGCTAGCTGTAACTAGGTTGTAGCTTAATCTAAGTAACACATCCATAATAATACCCAGCCAGGGCTGAATTATCTTCAAGCGAAGTGTAGACATCCTAATGTAAAAATTGCCCTGGGACTTTCTTGGTGGTCTAGGGGCTGGGACTCCACTCTGCCACTGCAAGGGGCCTGGATTCAACACCTGGTCAAGGAACTAGATCCCGCATGCAGCAACAAAGACCTGGCACAGCCAAATAAATACATAAATATTTATTTAAAAAGACAGAAGGATTGTGTCATAAACTTTTCTGTCCCTGAAGTCTCAAGTCCCATCTGAGACTTGTTTGTAAGCTTTCTCACACTGTGTACAGCAGGCAGGTTTTTCCATAGGGCCTCCAGTTGAAGAAGTTCAGGGACATTTTCCATATAGCCATTGGAAGGGCAGGGTGAACAGAAACAAGGTCAAGAAAAGTAAACGCTCCTTCCTCTTATCCCTCACATTCAGTCCAGGCCAGACTCCTGCCATAATGAAGTTAGTATCTGCTCCTTCTATATACCCTTGTGGCCAATAGCCTAGTTTAGGCCCATTCCTACTCATGGGGCTCTGCAAAAGCCCAATAACTGCATTGATCCATCCTTTGGACATAGGGGTGTGGAAATACTTCAGGGAATAAATCAACTGAATTACAACCCAAAATAAAAATCAAAAATACATATAATAAAACTTGAGTATGCATTATATCCTTCAAAATATTTAAGAAACAGCACTGCAGATTTCAGCTGAGATATCGAACTTGTTACATAATAAATGAATCTGTGTGTGTGTGTGTGTGTGCACGCACGCACATGTTCAGTCAGTCTGACTCTGCAACCCCATGGAGGCTCCTCTGTCCATGAAATTTTCCAGACAAGGATACTGAGTAGATTGCCATTTCCTCCTCCAGAGGACCGTCCTGACCCAGGAATCGAACCCCTGTCTCCTGCATTGGCAAGTGGCTTCTTTACCACTGAGCCACCGGGGAAGCCCAAAATGTGTCTAGTTGTTCAATAAATACTTGTTGAGCACCTACTGCATACTCTGTGTGTTCAAAGTTCTAGGAAAGCAGCAATGACTCTAACAGGAAAAAGTTTCTGCTTTCATACAGCTTACACAGATCTGTCTCAAATCTTTTTTTGGAGGGGTGCATGCCCAGGGTCATGCAGGATCTTAGTTTCCCAGCTAGGGATCAAACCTGCAATGGAAACAAGGAGTCTTAACCACTAGACCATCAGGGAAGTCCCTTGCCTCAAACTTTTAATGCATCTCTCTCCTATACTTTTATCACTTCGGTTATCACCAACTCAAAATGGAAACTTTGGGAATTTTTTAAAATATATTTATTTTAATTTGAGGCTAATTACTTTAGAGTGTTGTAGTGTTTTTTGCCATACATTGCCATGAATCAGCCATGGGTTGAAACTTTTAGAAATTTAGAACCAGTTTTCCTAAATCATGTAAAAGTTTATGTAACATGCAAACAGAATTTGTCTCTTGGAAATCTGCTTTCAAGTCAATTTTTTTAAAAGGGGAAGTTGCTTTCCATCCTATCCTCAATCCTAAAATATCGTGAAGACAAAATCACTCATTCATTTTTTAAATAATTATTTATTGAATGTTTATCATGTCCTAGGGATACAGCAGTGAACTGAACAAGTTCTTACCTGCACGGCTTATGTTCTAGAGCAGAGAGTCAGACAATAAGTAAACAAGAATTTGTCAGGTGTCCAAAAGTGCTGAAATGGAGAAAAAAATCAAGCAGAATATGAAGAATAAGGGGTGCAGGGGTAAGATGAAGTCCTGGCCCATAGGGAAGAGGTCTCTGACGTGCTGAACACACACAAATACCTGAAGGAAGTGAGGAACTGAGCCATCTAGATATGGAGGGAAGAGCATTACCAGTAGGGGAAGTGCAGAGGCCATGAGGCAAGATTGTTCCTGGAGTGTTCAAGGGACAGCAGGGAAGTCCATGTGGCTGGAAAAGTTAACAAATAAGAAGTGAGGCTTCCCAGGTACTCCAGTGGCTAAGGCTCCAAGCTTCCAGTGCAGGGGGCGTGGGTTCAATCCCTGGTCAGGGAACTGCTGCAGCGTACAGCCAAAAAACCCCCAAATAAACAGTTTTTTTAATCCAATTAAAAATTATTTTTAAAAAAAGAGAGAGAAAATAAGAGATAAGATGGGAGAGGAGTTGATGGGGAAAGGGGATGGACCCTGTAGTGATGTGTAGACCAGTGATGTGTACTTTGATCAAAATAAGAAGCTACTGGAGAGTTTTAAGCATGTTTAGTATCATGATATGACTTGCATTTTATTTTATTTTCTACTTGCATTTTCATAGGACCCAAGAGACCGCAAGAGGGCCAGAGGGAAGCAGAGAATTCTGTTAGAAGGTTGCAGTAACCCAAAAAAGATATGGCAGTGGCTTAAACCAGGGGAGCGGTGGAGACAGTGAGAAACAAAAGGAAAATAAGTATGTCCTGAAGATGCAGCTTAGAGGATTTGGGTAGTGAGATATGAGAGAAAAAGAGGACTGTCACAAAGGCGAAGCCCTTTGTACAAAAAGAGAAGACATATATGTAAAAATATAGTGCAGTTTTGTATGTCATATATGTGAAATAGAGCAACATAGTCACTTTGTCCTTAGCACTCTAAATACTTCTTGTACATTATCTCATTTTTGTGATCTATCTTTGTCAGGTAACCCAGGAATTTATGCTACTCTTTTACTCCAAGTATACATATGTTGAACCCCTCGGCAATGGGCTGGCTTGCCCACGTTTATACAAGATGCATGATTTCTTATTCTCATCCAAACTTATTTATATTCTTCTCATCCCCCATGCCCACCTGTAGCACCATCATCACCCCAAAATATGTTACATATCCTGTGAAATATTACCTAAATGGATGAATACCACTTTCCATTTTTAGGAACTTTCAGACATAAAAATCCTCGTCTGCAATTTCTTCAAGATGAGAAGACTAAGTGGTGGAAAACAGTGATAGTCAACTGCTTTCCAAAGATGACTATTCAGGGGAAACAAAAGGTTATTTAAATCCAAGACAACTGGGGCCCTATTATTACTAGGTTTTTAATATTAAGTCATGTTTTTGTATAGGCATATCCAAAATCAATAAAGATGAGCCCTTTTATGGTTTACTTTACATGTGTATTTTGAAGCTCACTAGCCCGAGTTCCTATTCCAGCTCTGTTTCGTATTAGTTGTGTGATCTTGGGCATTTTCTCATTGCACTATGAAGACATTAGGTTTTGGGGATTAGATGATGGACAGAATAATGCCTGGCATGTTGTAAACATTCAACATATAATATCTTCTATCACCATCACCATCTTTATTGGGCTAGCAGAATCTGTTAGTTGGTAAATCTTGAAATCTTAAGTTGCTTCTACCCTATGCAGAAACAACCATTTTTTGCAATGAATTCACTAAAAAAAAACAGAAAAATCATTTGATCTAGGACAGCCAGATTTTTTTTTCCCCTACTGCATTTCAACAGATTGTTTTTGGTATTATAGAGGAATATATGATGGAAAAAAACTTCCCTTTTCTTTCAGCCAATGTTTTCTCTTTGTGAAAATTACAGCCAATAGCAGTAGTCAGTTAAAAAGCAAGGGGTGGTTCTTGTCTTTTGGGCCAATTCCCGCTAGTTCTGGACAAAACCTGCTGATTAGGTAGCAGCAAAAAAAAAGATCAATGCCAGTATTTACATATGAGGCTTTCTCTCTCATTCTCATCATGAAATAGTAAAAAGGTGTTGGAGCTAAGCAAATTCATTCATTGGAGACAAAAAATACCCAACATATTTCTTTAAGCTTGAATTTCTGTCCATTTTTATCTTGAAAGGATGATTTCAAGTGAAATTCACTTTTTCTCTGCAGATGAAGCAAATTTATTTTGCTCTTTGATCCATGGAATTCATACACACAATCCAAACTACATCTTCCATTTCTCTTTTAAGTTTAAAAGATACCACTCTTTGTTTGTTGTACCTTGGAAACACTATTCTATGTTGGGGAGAGGAAATAGAGATCATTTTGAATGAAGAAGATTTTAATTCCCAGCATCAGCTTCTGCACCAAAAAACTTCCAGACTTTTCAAGCTTAGGGAGGTGAAGCTGAAAGTTATTTCTTAAGAAGTGTCACTTTATGTCTTTATTCTTCATTTTCTGCATCTTTCCCCCAAAGAAAAATCTCAGCATGACACATTTCTCACTTGGAAACTGTTCATTCACAGTGTTTTCATGATAAACTTATTGCTTTTTCACTACTATACCCTTGACACCTAGCACATATTTGTTACAGGAAAATAAGAATGCCGAATGATTTCTTATTTTTTTCAAGAAAGATATGTGCAATGTAGGCATCTAATCAAAGAGAATTCTGAGAAATACATCACTCCAGGTGAGTACTTGGAAGCAGGGAATGCAATCTTGCAAATTATTATTCTTCTGCTTGCTCAGAAGTGATGACTTTTTAAAGACAAATCTAAGAGGATCAGTTGGTATCTATGCCCAACACCAGCTAAAATCAGAGCTTACTCCTTTTTGTGGGAGTAGGCTTAAATTTAGTATTTTGAAATACATTACAGGAAAAAAGTTTTAAAATGCCAAAAGACTCTGAGACAAGTAAAAAGAAATTTCAATACCTATGTATTCTTTAACCAAAACAAAATGAAACAACATTCAGGTATGACCACTCTAAGTTTAACCTCCTGTTCATGGGAGTTTTCTTTTTTCATATGTTTAATTAGAAGTTGCCCTCCCCATTTTCCAATTAGGAGACAGAAAACAGTGATTCTAACAGTGGTTCTTGTCTGCACTGGTTTTCCTCTGCTTCAAAGGGGGAAAATGTTCCAGTTCCTTTTCTTTCTAGTTGGCTGTGGTGCAGGCAGAATTTCATTTCAGGTCCTTTTTAAAACTTGTGATGCAGAAAAAATGGACAATGATAACATCTCATAGTAGTTCTATTATCTCAGTTAAGAAGGATTCAGTGGGTGGGTCCCTCTCTATTATTTAGTACTAATATTAGTATTTATATTAGTTCAAACATTGGTATAATGTTAATATGGTATCCTTTATATTAATGTCAGTACAAATACTGGTGGCTCAGGTGGTAAAGAATATGCCTGCAATGCAGGAAACCTGCGTTCGATCCCTGGATTGGGAAGATCCCCTGGAGAAAAGAATGGCTCCTCACTCCAGTATTCTTGATTGGAAAATCCCATGGACAGAGGGGCCTGGTGGCTACAGTCCATGGATTGCAAAGAGCCAGATATGACTGAGCAATTAACACACACACCTGTAGGAAGTTTGCAAACCTTGCCTGTGCTATTTGTAATGAAGTATGAATTTTTTCCCCAAGAAATGTCACACAAATCTTGGTGAGACTTGCTTGAGAAATCTCGTTAGTCGTGGTTTTGTATTTTTATTTTTTTACTCAGAGAGGAGGAAAAACTATTCAATGCATAATGAGTATCAATAAACTTCAGGACTAAATAAGGAATTTTACCAAGGGTCTTCTGGACTAGAACACTAATATGTAAACAAAATCTTTACATTAAAAAACCTGTAAGTTGGTTTTTGGTAAATCGATCTACATTTTAAGTGCTGCTAGGGTCATTTCTGGTTAAAGAATCTCTGGAGGAAAATCCTTCTGAAAGTGAAGAATCTCTTTGTGATATGAATGTTTTTTTGCCTGAACAACCTGGCAAGTCTATTGGGTATATAATGAGCTTTCAAACTAGAGAATTCAATGAAGAAATGAGTCATGCTTTACCATGGGATGTTGTAGTATGTTGGATGGAATACTATTCAGCCATGAAAAGGACCAAACTACAATTAGCTGGACTGCCCCTAACTAATCAGCGATGTGAAAGATCTTTAGTGTCTTGTTGGCTGCATTGCTCTGCCAGTCTCCTGCTTTTCTTTGAGGATAAATTCTCAGCTCCCTATAATTTTTGGCTAGAACACAGGGCTTCTGTAAATTCAACTTCAGCCCTGACAGTCCTGACCTTTTAGTTCAAACACCCCCCACCATCTAATTGACTCAAACTCTCATTGTCACAATTCCAACTTCTCAAAAACATTTTTTTACTGTCATTTTAAATCTTTAATCAGATTCCATTCATGATTATCAGCCATATTACATGCCATGATTAGCTTTCTATAAACAATTTTGCCTTCTGTGTACAAATTGGCATCAATGAAATAAAAAATAAAACCATATACTAGGCAAAGAATTTTATTTATCTTTGTCTCAAACTTTATTCTTAGGCTTCTTCAGCTTCATTAGCTGCAAAGAATGAATTGTATAGCAGCAAAAACTGAAAAGAGCTGCAGTGTCCAGGAGCTTAGGCTTAAAAATATTAGAGATCTAGATTTTATCAGATCCATAAACAAAATTTTTAAAAGCAGTCATAATATAAAATAGCAGCTCCCAGTAACTTCTTCAAGATTTATCTTCTTCAGAAGTTAACTCAATTCAGTTTGCTTCATTCTTGGAAGCCTCATCAAAATTCTCCACAAGATCTGGAACTTCATCATCATCCTCCTCTCCAGTGGCAAGTGGCGCTTTTCCATCCACAGATTGTTTGGGCAGAGCTTCAGCCAGTCTCCTTAAATTGGTGAGACTGTTGACACCAAGCTGGTTTAAGATGCTGGGGAGCATTTCTGTCAGTTGCTTTGTCTCAGCGTGACCAGTAATGGTGAAAGTGTTTGCTGCCAGAGATGCCTGGACTTTAGGGTTGTTAAAGTGCATCACTGTTCCTTGATTTGTGAACATATTCACCTCTTCAATACCAGAGATATTGTTTACCCCTAACTTCTTTAAAGAGAACTGAAGTTTTTGTCATCTGCTGTGGCTGTTCTATGAACCACCTTCTTCTTTCTGCGAGCAGTTCCTTTCCCACCAATGCACACTTGTGCCTGCAGTTTGGCGAGTTTCTCCTGGTTCATGATAGTTTCTTTCACCCCCGGAAATGGGGCCACGTTGGGGACCAGGGCTGGCACTCAGGTGGTCTCGGGCAGACCAGCTGAGGTTAGGCGCACACAGGCGGGGACGCAAGATGGCAGCTAGAGGGAGGCCGGAAGTGACGCAATGCCACTTCCTCCTCAAAAATTTAANTGATAGTTTCTTTCACCCCCGGAAATGGGGCCACGTTGGGGACCAGGGCTGGCACTCAGGTGGTCTCGGGCAGACCAGCTGAGGTTAGGCGCACACAGGCGGGGACGCAAGATGGCAGCTAGAGGGAGGCCGGAAGTGACGCAATGCCACTTCCTCCTCAAAAATTTAATTGGCATTATCTAGTATTGGGTATCCACAACTTGTCCTATAAGCTTTGGTATGGGATGGTGTATTCCAGTGCTTGTGGGCAGAACAATATCTTGAAAATAGCACTGTGGATCAGAAAGGGTCATAGTTGCTTTACAATGTTGTATTTTCTGCTGTACAACAAAGCGTATCAGCGAAATGTATACATATATCCCGTCCCTCTTGAGGCTCCCTCCCACTCCCGTAGGTGATGACTGTCCAATTTACTACAGGTACCATCTTTGTATCTCTTACCCAGGATTCCACACCCAGACATTCACCTCACAGAAAGTCCTCTTTAAAATCTGTCCTTGAAAAGAACAAGACTTCAAATTAGACACCTGTTCCCCGTTATACATTCTGAGATCTGATTTACTAAATCCAACTGAATAAATGACGTCAGAAATAATTGATCCCTTCAGAGAAAATCCTTGCTCTATTTACAAGGGTGTCTGATTCCCCAACATCTGCCACATATTAGTCAAATCTAGATTTAATTCATTAACCCTAACATCACAAAAGAATCCTAGATAGAGTAACAAGCAGCTCAGATGTTCTAATCATTGGGAATTACTCCTAACTGCCTTTGATCACTAGTTTCTACTGTTGTCTTTAGTTGAGATTTGAAAAAAATTATACGAACATTACACTCACTCTTAATAAGACTGGGATCATTATTATTTCTCCTGAATCTTTTACTGAAGGATGCCTGAAGACTTGAAATATCAGAAATCACAATTACCCGCTATTGACAAGGAAATATCATGCACTTATAGCAGAGAATATAACTTCTGAACTCCCATGCAGTCAGCCATGAGAAGAGGGCAAATCTTGAGATCCTTAGGGAAATTAAGGAGATTCTGGACCTGAATGGATCCATTTTGGATTTCTAAGAGGCTTTGGGGACTTGTTTAAGTGTTATGTTACTGCCTGTGATATTGAGCACAGGACTGAGGCAAAGAAAAAAGTGAAAGAGCAGAGGACACTTGTGGGAGAGAAAATTGGTCAGCAAAGAGGAGAGGGGCAGTGGGGAGAGAAAGGAAACAGGTATAACTGAGGGATGGGAAGTGAAAGATCACCTCTAACAATCCCTTAGGAGTCTATATTCTTAATTTTTTGGCTGCACCTCATGGCATGCATGGAGAAAGCAATGGCACCCCATTCCAGTGTTCTCGCCTGGAAAATCCCACAGGCGGAGGAGCCTCAGAGGCTGCAGTCCACGGGGTCTCTAAGAGTCGGACACAACTGAAGCGACTTAGCAGAAGCAGTATGGCATGCAGGATGTTAGTTCCCAACCAAGGATCAAACAGGCGCCCCATGCGGTGGAGGTGCAGAGTCTTAACCACTGAACCATCAAGGAAATCCCTCTTAGGATTCTAAATGAAGACCACCACTGGTCTACCAAAATAAACAAGACAGTGTCTTTCTCAGCTTTCTCTAAATTCTGCCTCCCTTAAACCTCTTCCCCTCACCACCAGACACACACACACAGCGAAACTCAGGGCCATTTAATACATTCTAATATGTGTGTCCCATCAGCCGTTCATTTCAGTGCCTTGTTCTCTCTTTGGTCCAATTTTTTTCCCTCCAAGTTTTAAAATGCTTTCAAAATTATTTTTAAAGGCTCAGAAGAGTGAGAACACTGCAGATCATAGTATCAAGGACCTGGAGTGGTTTGATTTGCCAGTGGGAATCCAATGATGTTAATACATCCACAGAGTCTCTGATTTTGAGTTTTAGTGTAGTTGCTTTCTACGTACTGGAAATACAGGTATCTTTCTCTAATACTAGTAGCAGTGCTAGGGACTGAATGTGTCCCCCAGAATCCCCATGTTGAATCTCTAGTCTCCAATGTGATGGTGTTTGGTGGTGAGGTGTTTAGAGGTGAGGTCTTCAGGAGGTAAGTGGGGCATGACTGGTATTCATGTTCTCAGAAGAAGACACGTGAGAAATGATCCCTCTGCCACATGAGGTTTCAACAAGAAGGTGACCACCTGCAATCCAGGAAGAGGGACCACACCAGAAACCAGAACCAGATCAGCTGGGACCTTAACTTTGGACCTCTCAGTCTCCGGAACTGTGAGAAATTAATGTTCGCTGTTGAAGCCACCAAGCCTACAGTATTTTGTTTCACATGAGCCCAAACTGAGACAATTAAGCTAAGGGGTACTCAGGGTGCAACAAGATCTGTCCACTCAATATGAATCTGGGAGAAATGGCTCCTTTGTGGCTTGTAGATGGCTTATTTCTTTGCCTGCACAGAATTGCTTTTGTAAGTTAATTTTACATAATGATTTTAATCCAGTATTACTGTAATTGACTTGATCTCTTAGGAAACAGATGATAAGAAGAATTTTTTTTTAAGAAGGCTGAGCTAAATGGAGAGGGTAATGGTTGTACAATATTATGAATGTACTTCACACGATTGCATGCAAAAAGCAAAGAAGAAAAGGAAGGATATAAGCATTTGAATGTAGAGTTTCAAAGAATACCAAGAAGAGATAAGAAAGCCTTCTTCAGCGATCAATGCAAATAAATAGAGGAAAAGAAAAGAATGGGAAAGACTAGAGAGCTCTTCAAGAAAATTAGAGATACCAAGGGAAAATGTCATGCAAGGATGGGCACAATAAAGGGCGGAAATGGTACGGACCTAACAGAAGCAGAAGATATATTAAAAAGAGGTGGCAAGAATACACAGAGGAACTGTACAAAAAAGA
>SJYA01003206.1:1640676-1668048 GCA_006410615.1 Neotragus moschatus
ACCAGTCCATTCTGAAGGAGATCAGGCCTGGGATTTCTTTGGAAGGAATGATGCTAAAGCTGAAGCTCCAGTACTTTGGCCACCTCATGCGAAGAGTTGACTCATTGGAAAAGACTCTGATGCTGGGAGGGATTGGGGGCAGGAGGAGAAGGGGACAACAGAGGATGAGATGGCTGGATGGCATCACTGACTGGATGGTTGTGAGTCTGAGTGAACTCCGGGAGTTGGTGATGGACAGGGAGGCCTGGCGTGCTGCGATTCATGGGGTCACAAAGAGTCGGACACTACTGAGCGACTGAACTGAACTGAACTGAACTGAACTGAAAATGGTACATTTTATGTTATGTATATTTTACAATAAAAAATGGTGGCTCAGATGGTCAATGTGTGCATCCTAGGTTCAATCCCTGAGTCAGGAAGATCCCCTGGAGAAAGGAATGGCAACCCACTCCAGTATTCTTGGCTGGAGAATCCCATGCACAGCGAAGCCTGGTGGGCTACAGTCCATGGGGTCGCACACAGTTGGACACAACTTATCGACTAACCAACATCAACTAAGTCGTGGACATGCAAACCCCATGTTCACATGGGCTCTGTTTTCTAAACTTCATTTTCTGACATTAGAAGTTGGACATAATTTGATAACGATTTGAATCAAAGTAACTACATAGTTAACAGAAATATAACTTGAATCCTTCCCACCACACCAAATTACTTTATTTCCCTTCTTCACAAGACTATCGGGACATATACACAACACGATTTAAGTTCTAAGCAAAAATAACCCTATGTCTAGAAAACATGTTACCTCTGCCTTAACATTAAACTGAGGGTCTTGTCACCCTTATGCCATTGGGTCAATCTATTCTATCCGGTCAGAAAGGGGAAAGGCTGACTCCTAAGAGTTCTCACCTACCAATTGGCACTTGCCATCTACCTCCATAAAGATTAAATTATGCTGATGGGCGGGGATGATCTGGAGGGATGGTGTGGGAAAGGGGGGGTCCGGATTGGGAACTCAGGTACACTTATGGCTGATTTATGTCAATGTATGGCAAAATGAGTACAGTATTGTAAAGCAAAACAAACTAAAAAATAAAAATTTAATTTAAAAAAAAACTGTAAAGTGAAAAAAAAAAGATTAAATTATGAGCTGCTGAAGCTGCTGACCATCAACACCCCCTGAAAAGAGTTCAGGGTGGGGATCAGAAATGAGGCACTCTGTGCTGTGGGAAAAGTGGGCAGGACAGGACTTCAGATAGATATTTTCAGGAGGAGATTTTTGTGAGCCCAATTCTTGTGTCTCCCAAAAAAGCACTAAAATCCTTCATGATGACTTTTGCTCCCTGTGACTAGCAGTGACCTGCCAAAAAAGAAAAAAAAAAGTGCTTGATTGTATGTACTCTCAGTTCAGTTCAGTTCAGTTCAGTCATGTCTGACTCTTTGCGACCCCATGAATTGCACTTTCACCAAAATCACACGTATACTTGTTAGGGGAACCACACTGACTGAAACCCCCCACCCTGGCCAGGCACCTAGTAACCATTTGCATGAATTGTTTTATGACAGGAGGTCCTGATAAGGAACACGGAACTAATAAGCCACCACCAACCGGGAGAGTTCAGGAAAGGTCAAGAAGTGACACCACGTGTCCAACCACCTCCCAGAATCCTCCTCACTGGCATCCATCTTGGCCGAACAAGGTGTGCACCACCAGGAAGGACTCCGAGTCATAATGATTGGCTAAAGACAATCTGAAACTAATTCCATGATCATAAAACCCAAGACTGCCAGAGCAGTCCTCCTGGGTTCCCTTACGCTACTGCTCTCCGCCCAGGCGCCCTTTCTTCTTGCTTTATCAGCACATGTGTCTCCTCAGACAATTCATTTCCAAGTCTTAGACAAGAGCCCACTTTCCAGCCCTGGAAGGGGTCCCCCTTCCTGCAACATACCAACCTTCCCCCTTACCTCTTCAGAGCACTTACTCAGAGCTATCTAAGATGCTGTCTTTCATGCTATAATACTATTTATAATACTTTATAGTCCAAATAAAACTTAACTCTTGTGCATTTTTTTTCCAGCTGGCAGAGCCATGATTAAAATCCATAAACACTGCCTAGGGTATATTTGTGAGACAGAGCAGTGGGGCTTGTCTTTTCTCACTCACAATCTACTAACGCAGGGAAAAATTCACCTAGCTTTACCCCGGAAATCAGAAAAGAGCATTAGAATTTCAGGATTACACAACAATGTCGTTCAATTTAAAAGGAGATCAGAAATTGTCTGGGAGGGGCGGTCATTATCAGGTCACTGGAATAGGGAAGGAACACTCAAAATGAACTCATAGTCATTGAAAATATTTCTTAAGGGAAGAATCACATTGAAAAGATTAAAAAACGGGCAAAGAAATTAATGGGAGAGAAACCAGTATATTTGTGATTCAATCTAGTATAAATGGAAAAAACTGAAGCCAAATAGATATTGTGCCTAGTAAGGAAGAAGTCATTGAAATGTGGTGAAACTAGGTTCATAAACTGAGAGGATTCTGCCATGTTCTAGAATGAAGTCAAAGTCTTATAGCATAGATTTGGGGACGAGATTGGAGAAGCAGGCTGGGGAGTCACTCCCTCAGTCAAGCCCAATTGAATAAAATATATTAAAGCTACTTAATGTTTTTCCATCTCAAGCTGTCAAATTTCTCTGCATCTCTCATAATACTGTAGCAGTTTGAAGCAGATCTGAACTATTAGAGAGATTCTCAAGAGTGTCATGTTCAGAATTTATGTTTCTGAGAAATGCCGTGTCTTAGTTATGTTGTATTCCTACACCTAGCAAAATGGCATGTAGTAGGTCAATGTGGAATACTTGACTGTTGTAACACATGCTGTCAGAGCATTCATCTTTTCCTCTTGACCTGCCCTGAGGTCACCAGCAGTTTCAGGTGTGACATCCCTGACTTACTGAAGCCTTCTGTAGTGTTCATCTGGCTGTTGATAGTGATGCTATCAGTTAGGATTGCTGAGGCACTCACCTGGGCTCCTACTACTCGTGGCAGCCCCCAGACATTCTCCCAGAGCCAACAATGTGCCTAGACCAACCCTTGTGGTTCTTATCATAATTGCAGGAAGAGAGCAGGAGTGAACACAGAACTGGGTCCAGGGTGGGGTATCTAGGACTTCCTGGTTTCACTCTTTACTGGCTAATTTCTTTCTTTCTTTCTTTTTTAAGTTATTTTGTTTATTTTTGGCTTGCAGGATCTTAGTTCCCCAACTGGGGATCGAACCCGTGCCCCCTGCACTGGACCACCAGGGAAGTCCCTGCTAAGTCTCTTCAGTCGTGTCTGACTCTGTGAGATCCATAGATGGGAGCCCACCAGGCTCCCCCGTCCCTGGGATTCTCCAGGCAAGAACACTGGAGTGGATTGCCATTTCCTTCTCCAATGCATGAGAGTGAAGAGTGAAGAGTGAAAGTGAAGTTGCTCAGTCGTGTCCAACTCTTCACGACCCCATGGACTACAGCCTACCAGGCTCCTCTGTCCATGGGATTTTCCAGGCAAGAGTACTGGAGTGGGGTGCCATCGCCTTCTCCAGGGAAGTCCCAGCAGTGTCTAATTCAAACATAAGGTCAGGAACTGGGGCTTTGCAAAAGAAAAGCCAGGTCACTCCAGCGGTTAGTTATCTAAGTCACTCAGGGCTTTCTTAAAGGGACTTTCAAAGGCGGGGGCAGCCTGTTTTCTTCTCCAGTTGTTTTGCCAGCTGCTGTGTCACGCACCTGGCAATTATCTATTCAGAGGGGCTGTCTTTGCAATGGATGCCTCAGAAATCAAACCAGTAAAGTGAAGCACTTAAACTACAGCCTCATAGCATTTCTCTGAGAGCTTTCTGGCTCCAGGAGCCATTCTACCTGCACAGACTGCTGCAGGAAAAATGATCAATTAAAGAGGTCCGGGAGTTAGGGAATCAAAACCTAACTTCCTGGCTCCTGGATGGGACACTTTTGAGGTGCAGTCTCACTGGGAGTCCACTCCCACAGCTGCAAGCTGCTCATTCAACACTTTATTAGCTTTCCTCTCATCCCTGTCTTATCTCCACACTCCTTCAACAAGCTTTCTGGGATGCTCTCTGGATAAACTACTTGCCCTCAAATCTTTATCCTAAAGTTGTTTTGTGTGTGTGGCAGGGGAGAGAGGTCCAGAAACTAAAACTAACTGCCAATAACCTACTAAGCCAAGTGACTTCCCGTTATTATTTCCCTGACCTTGCAATTCCTTCCACAGCCTCTGTGACTCCTGGGCTCTAAAGTTATTAGTCAGGGAGAAATGTGGCTTTGAATCCCAGGAGACAAGTGTTGTTATTCATCAGCGTGAATAAAGACTGAATAATAATCAGATTCTGTTGTTTATAAAGCCAAAGCAAGACCTTCATTTATTAAAAATTTTGAGAAATCTGAACACCAAGCTGTGTTGAACCAACCAATCATTTATAACTCATTTTAAGAGCCTTATGTTAATACCAGTATGAATTCCCTGTACAGACCCAACCTTTTCACACCCAAATCACTTACTCTCTCAGCAGCTCCGTTTTTCCTCTTTGTAAAATGGAGATAATCATACTCACCAGCTCCTTCACAAGGACATTGTGAGGATTAATGAGTTAATGCTGGGAAGCACGTTTCTGCCTTAGATGAATGTTTCTATATAAATGCAAATGATTGCATTAAAGCTAGGCTTCCATGTACAAATGCAATGACTTTCGATCCTCAATTCACTCATAACACTGAGAAGTGCTTCTAATCTGAACAGAGCTTCCTCCTTTTNATTGTGAGGATTAATGAGTTAATGCTGGGAAGCACGTTTCTGCCTTAGATGAATGTTTCTATATAAATGCAAATGATTGCATTAAAGCTAGGCTTCCATGTACAAATGCAATGACTTTCGATCCTCAATTCACTCATAACACTGAGAAGTGCTTCTAATCTGAACAGAGCTTCCTCCTTTTTTTTTTTTTCTCCGTCCAATACAAAAAGTAATCGTTGTGAAAGGTAGCCAGGAATGTTAGGAATCAGGAATGTTCCTGATTCTTTCCCCTAGACTTGCTCCCTGCCCTCTAATGGCTCACTGGTTATGCATATACTGTCCTTTTAGCAACTTACCAAGTTATTCCTTTGTCACTGCTTGGGCTACTAGGTGTTCCATCACTCCTGCAGCCCTTTGAGGCTTATTTAAATAAGCCGTCTGCTTCTAATAAAAGAGAATAATTGTATATCTTACTTTTTCAATTCTTACAGAATTCCTTTTTCTCCTGACTCACTCCCTCTGAAATATGATTAGGTGGATTCTGGGCAGTCATCAGAGAAGAGAAGAGTAAAGTTCCCTATACTCCTTTGATTGAATTCTCTGCATAAAACTCAACCAACGCTCCGTGATCCATAGGATGACATCCACACTCCTGAGCCTGGCAGTCCACCAAGCCCATTCCTAATCCTACCACAAGGCTCTTTCCTTCTACTACTACCCACCTGCACAAAGAGAAACGCCTTCTCTTGTCCCCCTTACAGTTCTGAAGACCCCGATTTAGTCCTTTTTTGTCCATTACTACCTGTGTGACCTTGTGCAAATTCTTTCCCAGCTTAAATTTTTTTATATACATAGCAAGTGTGTTGTATAAAATTCAAGTCACACAAAATGTAAAAGCAAGTCTCCCTCCGCATATCCTTGTGTTCCTCACCCTCAGAGGCAATCACTGTTAGCAGTTTATAATGAAACTTTCTGAATATAGTCTACATGTACACAAAAGCATGTACAAATATCCATGAAATAACTTGCTAGGGTTTTGATTGGGATAGCATAAAATCTATAGATCAAGTTAGGGAGGACAGACATCTTGTCAGTATTGAGACAACCTTCTACAATCTTCTTATACGTGGGATATTTTCTCCACTTGTTTAGATCTTTTAAAATTTCTTTCTTCAGCATTTTGCAGTTTTCCTCATATAGCTCTTATATATGTTTTGTTAGATTTATACCTAACTATTTAATTTTGGAGGTGCTAATGTAAATGACTTTGCATTTTAAATTTCAAATTTTGGTATATAAAAAAGCAATTGACTTTTTGTACATTAACCTCAGTTCAGTTCAGTTGCTCAGTGACTCTTTGCGACCCCATAAATCGCAGCACGCCAGGCCTCCCTGTCCATCACCAACTCCCGGAGTTCACTCAGACTCACAACCATCCAGTCAGTGATGCCATCCAGCCATCTCATCCTCTGTTGTCCCCTTCTCCTCCTGCTCCCAATCCCTCCCAGCACCAGAGTCTNGAAGCCTGGCTTGGAGAATTTTGAGCATTACTTTACTAGCGTGTGAGATGAGTACAATTGTGTGGTAGTCTGAGCAGGAATCATGTCTATTTTGATCATCTTTATTTCCTGATAAATAAATCTGTAAAGTTAGGTTAATTATCACTGACCTAATTTTTTTTTGGTCTCACCACGTGGCATGTGGGATCCTAGTTCCCCGACCAGGGATCAAACCTTTTCCCTCTGCAAGGGAAGCACTGTCTTAACCAATGGACTTCCAGGAAAGTCCCTGATCTAAAGTTTTTTAACCAAGTTCCCTATCTATTGAATTCTGTTATATTACTATGTTTTTCTTATTATTAAGGTGCTCCAGAGAAACAGAATCCATAGAGTTATAAAGAGAGATATAAGAGGAGATTTATAGCCAGGCCTGGGGTCACCTGGTTATGGAGGCTAAGTCCCATAATTTGCTGTCTGCAACCTAGAGAGCAATTTAGTCTTGAGACCAGACATTAGAGGCAAGTCTCCTAGATCAGAGCCAGGGATTTGTTCAGGAAGGAATGGGAACCTAAATCTTGGAATGGTGACATCTGGATAGATGTACTTGAGAACCTCGAACCCTTTGGGTCTGGAGAAGTGGCCTATATGCCCCTGGTCAAAGGATAGGAGCCCACTCCTCACCTGAAGAACACCCAAGGCCTCACGTATGGCCAATGCCCTGTGCTCAAGGTGATATTTACTGGGACTTGCCTGGTGGTCCACTGGCTAAGATTCTGCACTCCCAGTGGGTTCAATTTCTGGTCAGGGAACTAGATCCCACATGCTGCAACTGAGTTCACATGCTGCAACTGAGTTCACATGCTACAACTAAAGATCCCACGTGCTACAATTAAGATCAAAGATCCAGTGTGCCACAAGTACGATCCAGTGCAAATAAATAAATAAATTTTTTCAAAAAAAGATATTTGCCATCCTCCTCAAATTCAGCAATCTCCTCCCCTCCTGGCCACTAGACCAATAACAAAGGACAAATCTCACTGTGGCCTGATTGAGAAAGAGTTGTTTTTGCCATGGGGAGAAAGAGAATACGCACTGAGGGAGCTTCAAGACCTGGATCATGAAGCTTCAAGACCTGAGTGGGGCACGGCGCACTAGTCTGGATAAGGGACAGTTTGAAATGCGGGGGGCACCATATTGTGACTCAGGAATTAATTTCCTGGCAGTGGAGCCCGCCCTAATGTGCTCTTGGTAAGGCTTTTAGAAATTATAGGGGAACATAATCCACATTAAAAGAAGCGGAGATGTTAGAAGTGCTTTGGCAGAGTGCTCAGGGTGGAATCTGAAGGCTCAGAGATGAATGAATCAATTATTTATAATCAAGGACTCACTTTGTTCCTTGAGAAGGTCCAGATGAGGCTTCTTTCTCTTATGCAATAAGGGATGTACAAAGGAGAGGACAGGGCACTCCCGAGACACTTGGTCGTGGGGTCCTCCACTGCATAGGGCTCACCATTCCAGAGGCTGTTACAGAACTGTTCTCCTTAAGGACAATGTGGATGGTAGGATTCTGGAATAGCAGAAGCCAGGTGGTAGACCTTAACTACCACCACCAAGGGGAACTTAGTGTAATATTTGGTGAGGACCAGTGGGTCAGTTCATCAGTGTGTGTGTGTGTGTGTGTGTTAGTTGCTCAGTTGTGTCCAACTGTTTGCAACCCATGACCAGCCTCCTCTCTGTCCATGGGATTCTCCAGCCAAGAATACTAGAGTGGGTTGCCATGCCCTTCTCCAGGGGACCTTCCCAACCCAGGGAATGAACCTGGGTCTTCTGCATTGCAGGCACAGATTCTTTACTGTCTGAGCCCCGAGGGAAGCCCTCAGTTCGTCAGAGGGGACCACAAAGAGAATGTGCTGCACTCCAGCCCGATTCAGGAGTGTTCTTCGAGGAGAGTAGTAAGTGGAGGCCCTCCTGATGAGCTGAGTTTCAGGCAGCACACCTGGTCATCTACTTGTGGAAGAGAGAAATGTCTGAGTAATGGTATCATGGAGGGTTGAGCAGATACTACTGGGACTTACCAAGTTGTTGGGAGGGGAGTAGTGGGAACAGTCCACCCCAGCATGGAGAAATAGTTTAATACTGACATTGTTATAATTGCCACTGCCGTGATAATAAAATGTGACCTGTCTTTTAAGAATTTCTACATAAACTCTCTACAGACCCTTCTTGCTCACACAGGCATGGACCCCTTCTACCAGTGGTAATCCCCTAGGTTCACCATTGCTCATCAGCTGTGGTGAATAACTCAATAGGTTGTCAGAGGTTTGGAAAGAGTAAGCCTGGGGGCCTAGAGGAAGACGCTAATGCTCACCAGAGTAGACCTATTGCAGCAGAGACATTAAACAGGAGTTTCCCAAAATTTCAGACTTAAAAAAAAAAAAAAATTGTAGTCACACCACGCAGCATATGGAACCTTAGTTTCCCCACCAGGGCTGGAACCCATGCTCCTTGCATTGGAAGGCAGAGTATTAATCACTGGACCACCAGGGAAGTCCCAAAATCTCTGGTGACTTCTATCACCAGCCATCTGGTACCTGAAAAAAATATGGCCGAGATGGAGGCTCTGTAGAGCCCAACAGCACTGACTTTCTTACAATGATTTGGCTTGGTGTGGCTTATGCTCCAGAGCTCCCTGTGGGGTCCTGTTGAGGCTGGTATAACAATATATATCCATGGCAGGCAGAACCCTACACTGGCTGCCAATGACTCACATACTTGCATGATCCCTTCCCCTGAGGGTACACAGGCCCTGTGATTATGATGGAATATCCCTCCTGTGACTCTGTAGCATTATACAGCAAGGGTGAAGAAGTTTTGCAGTTATAGTTAAGACCCCTCATCCGTTGACTCAAGAATCTGAGGTGAGCCTAACCTGATCAGGTGAGGCTTACAAAGACTGCCTAGGCTTTTCCTGAGAAAGGGAGCCCAATGAGGAGGTGTCTGCAATGGTCAAGGCAGGAAGTGAAGGTGGCTGGACTGGGGAGAGGATGGGGAAAAGTGATCAGGTTGCAGACAAATTTTGGAGGCAGAGCTGACCGGCTTGCTAATGGCTTAGGGAAGAATTCCCTCAACAGCAACCCTTACAGCTCTTCAATCAACTCTAATTCAGCTAACACTGATGGAGAATTCATTTTCAGACAAGGTCTAATTGACCATCTTCTTTTCTGTGGGAGCTAAGTCCACCTCATATGGTTCTGCCACGTGGTCCTAGCTCAGCATAGTGTAAATGCCTGAAAGTTCGCCTTTTTGATTTAATACCAGTGTCTGACATTAAGCTTTGATTGCAGAGGCATTCACTTCAATAAACACATTGCCAGCTACGTGACTGAAGAGCCAGGCCGCCCCACCCCTGAAGTTCCTCTGTTCTATTTATTTTTGTTGGTGCATAGATGTAGGGAAGTTCCTTTGTTTTAGAGATCTCTGGTTGACTTAGATAACTGACCCTATTTGCTTGTTTTGCCTTTGCCATCTTTAATTCCCACTCTTTAACATTTAAATTCAACAGGAGTGAATCTGCAAAATCCTAGGTACCCCACCCTCAGCCTCCAAAGAAAGAATTTCAGGCCCACGTTGACTCTCTCTACCAGAGGCCTTACTGTGTAGTTCCATGTGCCATGCGCCGTCTAGGGCCTATGGGTAATAAACTTTGTTTTTCAAAAGTTCCCTGATAGCTGTTGCTGACTGTAATAAAGTATACAAAACGTGTGTGTGTGCTCAGTTGTGTCTGACTCCTTGTGACCCCATGGACTGTAGCCTGCCAGGCTCCTTTGTCTGCGGAATTTCCTAGGCAAGAATACTGGAATGGGTTGCCATTTCCTATTCTAGCTGATCTTCCTGACCCAGGGATCGAACCCGGGTCTCTTGCATTGGCAGGCCCATACCAAGCATAGACACTACCATTTTAAGTGTATAAATCCATGGCATTAAGAATATTCAGTGTTGGACAACCATCGCCACTATCCATTTCCAGAATTTTTTCATCTTTCTGAACAGAAACTCTAAATCCATCAAATACTCATTCTCATTCCCCTCGGCTCCTAAACTCCTCCTTGATAACAACCTCTGTGTGTATTGCAATCATAATAAGATCCACAACGGCCGGTGCAACCACACTGTTGATTCTGTTTCTTTTCTTTTTCTTTTTCACACTGTTGATTCTGAAAGGAGAAATGTCTTGGTGGCTCCCCTGGGAGTGCCCCAGGCATCTCTAGCCTGTAGATCACTATGGATAGATGAGACCAACATGAAACCGCCAGCCTCTGTTGGCCCCAGGGAAGTCAGCTCCCTCTTCCACTTGCCAGATGTCAGTCACTGCTTGCTCACATCCTTCTTTTTGTAGGCTCAGCCCTACACAGTTTTGAAACCCATGAAAACTCAGTCAGGCAAGAAATGAGAGCTTTCCCCAGTAGTGAGTAGGCGCATGGAAATAATTGCTATACTAAAGATGCAAAGACTCCTGATGTGAGCACTGAGCAGTAGCCTGCCTCTAATCCTACCCCCAGCAAAGAGACACTCACATGGCTTCCAGGTATAGCCAGTCTGTCTGGTTTGCCCACTAGGGTTCTCTGCCCCCCAGCAACTTCCCCAGTGGGAATGAAGCTTGACGCTGAATCTGAGCTAGGTAGACCATAACTCAGGTTCCCTTCATTAAATGTATTCTGCTTGCTTCCCTTCAGTCAGTCAGTTAAGTCCCTCAGTTGTGTCTGACTCTTTACGAGCCCGAGGACTGCAGCACACCAGGCCTCCCTGTCCATCACCGACTCCCGGAGTTACTCAAACTCATGTTCATTGAGTTGGTGATGCCATACAACCATCTCATCCTCTGTCGTCCCCTTCTCCTCCAGCCTTCAATCTTTCCCAGCATCAGAGTCTTTCTCGATGAGTCATTTCTTCGGATCAGGTGGCCAAAGCATTGGAGCTTCAGCTTCAGCATCAGTCCTTCCGATGAATATTCAGGACTGATTTCCTTTAGGATGGACTGATTGGATCTCCTTGCAGTCCAAGGGATCCTCAAGAGTCTTCCCCAACACCACAGTTCAAAAGCATCAATTCTTCTGCATTCAGCTTTCTTTGTAGTCCAAATCTCACCTCCATACATGACTACTGGAAAAACCATAGCCTTGACTAGACTGACCTTTATTGGCAAAGTAATGTCTCTGCTTTTTAATATACTGTCTAGGTTGGTCATAGATTCCCTCCAGGACTCTTGCTATTCCTTGCCCGGACTCTACTCTGAGTCCTCCCTGACTTACAAATCTGGAAACCCACCTGACACTGAGAATCACTGCTGTCCCAGTTTTCTGAGTCAAGTTTCCCCTCTTGGAGAGTACCCATTGACCTAGAGTAACCTGGAGTTTGTTGCATCTCCATGGACTTGTTGATTTGATGGCACATCTTTTTCCCAGAGAGAGCTCTTGTCCTGAGGGTTTCTCTACAGCACTGCCACTTTCTGACAGTGGAATGTCCCAGCATGCTGTGCAGCACTGGCTGTGGATTGTGACATGTGACTGAAAGAATATTAGAACTGGAAGGAATCTTACAGATCACCTTGTCGACTACTCCTCTACCTTTTCTTTGAATCACGCATCTGAAGGAAAAACACAAATAGCAGTGGGTGTCTGCTCTTTATAGACAAGAAAACAAGCCCAGTAACTAAGTGCCTTACCAAAGGTCTTAAAGCAAGTTATGATTAAGAACTAATTGCCTAGCATTTACTAGATTTTATATATCATTAACAGTTGGATTTTTTTTCTGGTGATTTGAGCTTATTACTGATGAGAATTTTGAGAGTTAGTGTGCACACAATTAAATTCAATTTTTAAAATATCTGCTCATCTTTTTCAGGGATCATGCTAGGAAGTGAAACGATAATATTTAAGACAGAATTCTTTACTCCTGAGGTTTAAAAAAAAAAGTTAAGTATGTTTAACAACTTTTGCATAGAAATGGTAACCTTGATAGACTGATGGTGAGGGTCATCATTTTCCAAAGATTCAGATGAATAAAGCTAAAACATAGCATACAAAGAAGATAATAAAAATGTGCATGGATTCTAAGGTATTTTAGCAATTAGGTCTTAAGCTGTACTTTTCCCAACTAGTTTTTTCAAAGAATGAAATAACATTGTACTACATTTTTCTCAGTCTCTTATCTAAAGAGCAAAAGACTGAATTTTAATAAAAGCTAGTAAGATAAAAATGATAGGAAGTGATTGAAAGAGAGCAAGATTGAGAACAAAAAACAGAGATGAGACTGATGATTGAATAGAATGGCTTGTAAAAAGACAACAGGGGATCGCAGTTTAATAAAAAGAGAAGCTAAAAGAAAGATGCCAGGACATTTGTTTGCTTGGACTGCCGCATGAGAACGCCACACACTGGGTGATGTAAACAACAGATTTACTTTTTAAGTGTTCTGGGGACTATAAGTCCAAAATCAAGGCGTTGGTAAGATCAGTTTCTGCTAAGGCTTCTCTTCCTGACCTGTGGACACCTGCCTTTCCACTGTGTCTCTGTGGCTTTTCCTCTGTGAGTTCAAAAGAGAGAGATCTCTAGTGTCTCCTTATTAGGACATCAGTTCTACCAGATTATGGATCCACTCTTTTGACTTTGTTCAACTCTTGCTACCTTCTTAAGGGCCCAATCTCCAAATCTAGTCACACTGAAGGTTAGGGCTTCATATGAACTGGGAGAGGGGAGCACATTTCAGTCCATAACAGGCTCTTGTTCAGCATTTTTTCAACAGTTTATGCACTAAACTTACTCCTTTTCCTGAAAGTTGTCTCATGTATTCAAGGGAGAGACAACAAAGAATTAATGTTTGTCGGGGGTAACAACAACTCTGCCATCATTGCACAATGTGAGTAATGGGCTTGTCAGCCCCCAGGGAGCATGTGATACCTGAATTCATCTCCTATTCACAAAATGCGATACAGACGATTTGCTACTTGTATTCCGTGACAACCCATTCTGCACTGATCAAACCAATTATTAACAACTCCCAGCCATACTCATAATTTTGTTCAGGCCTTTGCTATCACTGAATAGCTTAGTTTTATTTTCTCTTCGGGCAATACTGTGAGTTGTCTACATGTGGTTATATTGACAGCATATACAATAAAACTGATGCAATGGATTCTTGGTATCTGATACAGTAGAAAAAGGCAAATATTGCAAAGGCCATAAAAACCCAAATGCTAAAAACTACATTTCTTCCTTGAGCATTGAAGTTAATAAAAAAAAAAAANCTTTTTAATATACTGTCTAGGTTGGTCATAGATTCCCTCCAGGACTCTTGCTATTCCTTGCCCGGACTCTACTCTGAGTCCTCCCTGACTTACAAATCTGGAAACCCACCTGACACTGAGAATCACTGCTGTCCCAGTTTTCTGAGTCAAGTTTCCCCTCTTGGAGAGTACCCATTGACCTAGAGTAACCTGGAGTTTGTTGCATCTCCATGGACTTGTTGATTTGATGGCACATCTTTTTCCCAGAGAGAGCTCTTGTCCTGAGGGTTTCTCTACAGCACTGCCACTTTCTGACAGTGGAATGTCCCAGCATGCTGTGCAGCACTGGCTGTGGATTGTGACATGTGACTGAAAGAATATTAGAACTGGAAGGAATCTTACAGATCACCTTGTCGACTACTCCTCTACCTTTTCTTTGAATCACGCATCTGAAGGAAAAACACAAATAGCAGTGGGTGTCTGCTCTTTATAGACAAGAAAACAAGCCCAGTAACTAAGTGCCTTACCAAAGGTCTTAAAGCAAGTTATGATTAAGAACTAATTGCCTAGCATTTACTAGATTTTATATATCATTAACAGTTGGATTTTTTTTCTGGTGATTTGAGCTTATTACTGATGAGAATTTTGAGAGTTAGTGTGCACACAATTAAATTCAATTTTTAAAATATCTGCTCATCTTTTTCAGGGATCATGCTAGGAAGTGAAACGATAATATTTAAGACAGAATTCTTTACTCCTGAGGTTTAAAAAAAAAAGTTAAGTATGTTTAACAACTTTTGCATAGAAATGGTAACCTTGATAGACTGATGGTGAGGGTCATCATTTTCCAAAGATTCAGATGAATAAAGCTAAAACATAGCATACAAAGAAGATAATAAAAATGTGCATGGATTCTAAGGTATTTTAGCAATTAGGTCTTAAGCTGTACTTTTCCCAACTAGTTTTTTCAAAGAATGAAATAACATTGTACTACATTTTTCTCAGTCTCTTATCTAAAGAGCAAAAGACTGAATTTTAATAAAAGCTAGTAAGATAAAAATGATAGGAAGTGATTGAAAGAGAGCAAGATTGAGAACAAAAAACAGAGATGAGACTGATGATTGAATAGAATGGCTTGTAAAAAGACAACAGGGGATCGCAGTTTAATAAAAAGAGAAGCTAAAAGAAAGATACCAGGACATTTGTTTGCTTGGACTGCCGCATGAGAACGCCACACACTGGGTGATGTAAACAACAGATTTACTTTTTAAGTGTTCTGGGGACTATAAGTCCAAAATCAAGGCGTTGGTAAGATCAGTTTCTGCTAAGGCTTCTCTTCCTGACCTGTGGACACCTGCCTTTCCACTGTGTCTCTGTGGCTTTTCCTCTGTGAGTTCAAAAGAGAGAGATCTCTAGTGTCTCCTTATTAGGACATCAGTTCTACCAGATTATGGATCCACTCTTTTGACTTTGTTCAACTCTTGCTACCTTCTTAAGGGCCCAATCTCCAAATCTAGTCACACTGAAGGTTAGGGCTTCATATGAACTGGGAGAGGGGAGCACATTTCAGTCCATAACAGGCTCTTGTTCAGCATTTTTTCAACAGTTTATGCACTAAACTTACTCCTTTTCCTGAAAGTTGTCTCATGTATTCAAGGGAGAGACAACAAAGAATTAATGTTTGTCGGGGGTAACAACAACTCTGCCATCATTGCACAATGTGAGTAATGGGCTTGTCAGCCCCCAGGGAGCATGTGATACCTGAATTCATCTCCTATTCACAAAATGCGATACAGACGATTTGCTACTTGTATTCCGTGACAACCCATTCTGCACTGATCAAACCAATTATTAACAACTCCCAGCCATACTCATAATTTTGTTCAGGCCTTTGCTATCACTGAATAGCTTAGTTTTATTTTCTCTTCGGGCAATACTGTGAGTTGTCTACATGTGGTTATATTGACAGCATATACAATAAAACTGATGCAATGGATTCTTGGTATCTGATACAGTAGAAAAAGGCAAATATTGCAAAGGCCATAAAAACCCAAATGCTAAAAACTACATTTCTTCCTTGAGCATTGAAGTTAATAAAAAAAAAAAATACTGCTGGTTATTTTGTGAAGCTTTTCATGTAAAATTCAATGCTGTAAATAGTAATATTTATATGAACAAATAACAAATATCGATCAATTATGCATTTATCTCAAGAAACAAAAAACAACTACTAAAAGAAAGTAGATAAAGGAGTATTCTAAGCAATATACCAAAATAGAAACCATAAAGGAAAATGTTGACAGATTTGACTACAGAACTTATTTTTAAACTTCTGGAGCAAAAGAGGTCATAAATAAAAATCAAATACAAGTAACAAACTGGGAAAAACACATGTAACATGGTAAAGATATATACAAATAATTTTCAAATTAATAAGAATCAGCAAACACATCAATAGAACAATAAATGCAGATCAAGCTGAAAATTGACAGAAACAGAAACTAACAAGCTATTACAAAGACGGAAAATACAAAATCCATATTTGACAAAAATACAAATCAAAAGAAAATGAAAATAGACTGAATCTATGAAGATATGAGTTTAAAGACCAGATTTTGCCAGAAGCTGACATGGGAATGGGGAAGTTGACCTGCTCATCTACTATTGATAAAAGTATAAACCAGTGTAAATTTTATTTTAGAAGGTTGTATTGAGTATTTTGTCACTCTTGGCTGTTTTCTGGTCACTAAGTTGTGTCTGACTCTTTGCGAACACTGAATATATGTTTTGAAATTTAAAACACGTATTAACTTGCTCAAGGTGGTGACCTAAGCAAATGTGTTTCTCTCTCATATCTACCAGAATCTCATTGAAGAATTAGAAAGTACATAAAAGGAATTTTTTTTGCCTGATGCGGAAACTGAATAAGAAACCCATTGTCCAAAATCAAGGCCTAATACACAGCTGAACACCACCTCCCCCGATGGTTTCTAGGAGGAATTCCAAGTTCAGAGTGAGTTAAAGCTGGGAAAAGTCATGGAATGAGATAATTTAATTAATTGTACTGTTTGTAGATAGACTACCTAGTGGAGGCGTTTGCTTGCAAGTTAGATATGATCTGAAAAAAATTCTAAATATGTAAAAGGGGAAGACTGCCAAGGAGAGCACTGGAACTCAAGAGAGAAGTTAAATGAAACCCAGGGAAGCTTTGCAACCAGCAGAAACAAAGGGAGAAGGCAAGTGGAGCAACATGCTGGGCAGGAAATACACAATAGCACTCTGATGCCACATCAGGGCTTTCTTGCTGCAGCAAATAAGGGACCTAAGCTTAGCTGGCTTCTCCCACCTGTGCCATCTTCACCCCCTCTGAATGGAATCCTGTCTGTCAGCACATTCCTGACCATTCTCCTATGGTGAAAAAAGCCATCCTGCCCTGGGGTACCTGGGCCAGCCTGAATGCTGCATGACCAAGTCCGTCATTGAAAACTATGCATGAACAAGTTACTCAAAGCATATAGTCAAAGCAAAACAAGAGCCTGAAGAAAAGCTTTAAGATAAACAAAATGAAACAACCCACTCCAGAAGAAACGGGTATTTCATGAATACAAGAGGCCATAAAAAACTTCTAATTATTGTCCTCAAATTTGAAGACACAAAGAACTTGCAAAAGATTCAGACTGCCATAAAATTTTTTTGTAAAGGATGTTGAGAAAGGAGAGTTCTTGGAGATTAAAAATGTTTATCACAAAAGTTTATTTGAGAATTATAAGATTGACTCAACATTAGAATTCATAGTGTATATTACTAACCTAGTAAAGAAAAACCTTATGTTATCTCAAGGGATAGGGACATATCTGGATAAAATTCAAAATTCATTTCTTATTTAAAAATTTATTATTGAATGAAGAATACAAACAGAAAGGTAAAATACGTTTTGACATGAGAAAATTCCCGTGATACATTATTAAGTGTGACTACAAAACTGAATACAAAGTGTGATCATATAGATCAGGGGTTCCCAACCTCAGCCATGTTGACATTTTGGGCCAGGTAATTCTTTGTTGTAGGGGGCTGTCCTGCACATTGTAGGATGTTTAACACCATCTCTGGACCCAGTACATCAAAAGTCTTTAGTATTCCCAATGGTACTTNATTAAGTGTGACTACAAAACTGAATACAAAGTGTGATCATATAGATCAGGGGTTCCCAACCTCAGCCATGTTGACATTTTGGGCCAGGTAATTCTTTGTTGTAGGGGGCTGTCCTGCACATTGTAGGATGTTTAACACCATCTCTGGACCCAGTACATCAAAAGTCTTTAGTATTCCCAATGGTACTTCTCTCCTGACCCAGAAGTGACAACCAGCAAGTCTTCGGACAATGTCGTATGTCCCCTGGCGGTCACAGTGACCCTGGATTGAGAACCACTAACATAGGTGGGCTTCCCAGGTAGCACAGTGGTAAAGAATCTGCCTGCCAACGTGGGAGATGGAAGACATGCAAGTTCAATCCCTGGAGAAGAAAACAGCAACCCACTCCTGTATTCTTGCCTGGAAAATTCCATGGACAGAGGAGCCTGGTAGACGACTGCCCACGGGGTCGCAAACATGACTTAGTGACACTTAGTGCTAACACAGTTGGTAACTTAGTCAACATCTACATAAAGCGCAGTATAGCCGTAGGGACGAGTATTGCCCTATCTAGATCAAAGTCTTAATGAACATTAAGAATACTGGGAGATGTGTGAGCCTTTCCCGCAGACTGATCTGGATCCTGTATGAATTGACGCAGGCACACGAGTAGGGGTGGGAGTGGGAAGTGGCTGGAATTGCTGTAGTTAGAGAGCTGATGGTTTACAATTTCTCAAGCTAAGAATGCTGGATCGCTGTAATGGACAGGTTGCACTATACAGTATTGTGGGCACAGCTGCCCTCTACTGGAGAGAATGACAATTTGCCCAGGTTCATTGAAACTGGAACTGATTTCTCAAAGTATTCATTTTGTTGCTGTTTAGTTGCCAGCTGCTGCTGCTAAGCTTCTGTCCTGTCCGATTCTGTGCGACCCCAGAGAGGGCAGCCCACCAGGCTCCCCTGTCCCTGGGATTCTCCAGGCAAGAACAAGTTGCCAGGTCATATCCAAATCTTTGCAGTCCCATGGACTTTAGCCTGCCAGGCTCCTCTGTTTGTGGGATTTTCCAGGCAAGAATACTGGAGTGGGTTGCCATTTGCTTCTCTGGGGATTCTTCCTGACCCAGAGATCGAACCCAGGTCTCCTGCCCTGTGGGCAGATTCTTCACCACTGAGCCACCAGCTAAATCCCAAGTACCATTTAGCATTTAACAAATATGGCTATTTTAGGTTCTGCGTTGAGCTTCAGGGATACAGATATGGGGAAAACACAATGCCTTCCCTCAGATAACTCACAGAAAATTGGGGGAGACTTAAGAAAATTGATGCTTGTTGTACAGGGTACAGTGCTAAAATAGTAGTAGGCACAGATACCTAATAGATTATAGACAAAATATTCTTTATATTCTACTTTGGCGTATTAACCTGGTATGACCCATGTTTAAACTCTTATCTGACAAAATTATCCAGAAATTCCTTAATTTTTACTTTGGACGTGGGGTGTTGAGAGATTTTAAAAAGTACCAGTTAAATTTGAATTTCAGATAAATATTACACAGAACATACCTCAATTGAAAAAATACTTGTTTATCTGAAGTTTAAATTTAACTTGATATCCTATATTTAGGTTATTGTTTGCTAAATCTGACCACCTCCCTAACCATGATTTGTCTAAGGACTCCAGGAACTCAGTAAGTGTGATGCATGCATGCATAGCTCAGTTCAGTTCAGTTCAGTCGCTCAGTCGTGTCTGACTCTTTGTGACCCCATGAATCACAGCACATCAGGCCTCCCTGTCCATCACCAACACCCGGAGTTCACTCAGACTCACGTCCATCGAGTCAGTGATGCCATCCAGCCATCTCATCCTCTGTCATCCCCTTCTCCTCCCCCNTTGTTCCATGTCCAGTTCTAACTGTTGCTTCCTGACCTGCATACAGATTTCTCAAGAGGCAGGTCAGGTGGTCTGGTAACTCTTTGTGAACCCATGGGCTGTGGCCTGCTAGGCTCCCCATCCATGGGATTCTCCAAGCAAGAATACTGGAGTGGGTTTCTGTTTCCTCCTCCAAGGGATCTTCCCAACCCAGGAAAGGAACCTGTGTCTCTTTCCTGCATTGCAAGCAGATTCTTTACCACTGTGCCATCTAGGAAGCCCTTGGAAGTAACAGAGGGGCCACTTCTGCTTCAGGAAGGCTACCTGGAGAAAGAACTCAGCGGTCAGCATGCTAGTGAACTGTTTCTGGTTTCTTCTGCAGCCAATGGGTCTGTCCTGGCAGCACCACTCCTGTTACTCCCAACCTCTGCATCCAGGCTTATGTTTGTGATAAAGCCACTGATCATCTAGCTTCTTAAACATGTAGAGATTCTTCAAGAGAAAAGACTCTTTTTCTCCAGTTTGATGTCCCAAGCTTGTACTCCTAAGGCTACAGCTGCTGTTAAGTCACTTCAGTTGTGTCCGACTCTGTGCAACCCCATAGATGGCAGCCCACCAGGCTCCCCAATCCCTGGGATTCTCCAGGCAAGAACACTGGAGTGGGTTGCCATTTCCTTCTCCAATGCATGAAAGTGAAAACTGAAAGTGAAATTGAAGTCGTGTCTGACTCTTCGCGACCCCATGGACTGCAGCCTACCAGACTCCTCCGCCCATGGGATTTTCCAGGCAAGAGTACTGGAGTGGGGTGCCACTGCCTAAGGCTACACAACCCCACTATAACACCAGGACAATCTCACATTGTCTGGAAGAGCTTCCACATTTACGCCAGGCTGAGTATAGAAGCTGGCCATTGTCACCAGTTTCCCATCCTTCATCCTGTACTCATCCTTGGGGGTCCTTCAGGGAGCTGCCCTTTCAGCATATCCCAGTAGCGATATCTAAGTTCATCAGAAAAGTTTTATATTGACCTTAGAGTTAGTCAAGGCCTCCATCTCTTTGCTCTCAAGTAGCTCATTTGTTCTGGACGAAATCTGTACATATTCTTCCCCAGATCAAGATTTTCACACCAAGAGGGTAATGGAAATTACAGCCATTTTTAAGTCATGGAAGAGTCACCACTACACTCTTTCCCTAAGGAATTGGGTGCATATTTGCCATATAATTACAAAATTACTCAAGTGATTCTTTCTACACGGAGAAGATGCTGAAAAATTTTACATGATAGTTTTCTTCCCAGGAAATTAATAATCATTCAAGAGAAAATATTTCTTTGGATTTAAGTCAACAGCATTTGTTGAGCAGCTTTTTCAAGTGCCTAGCACTGCCCTGAAACTACAGTAGTCACCTTACAGAATATCAAAGACCTGAACTTATGAAGGTTATAACATTGTTAGGTGCTAAACACTTTGACAAATAAACTACCTCTACTTTTGAAATTTGGTTAAAAAAATGAATTTACTGTTTTCAAATTTCTGTTTGGTGTAGTGTAATGGAAAGTGGGTTTTGGAGCCAAAGGTCTTAGATTTGAATGCTTGCTCCATCCCTTATTAGCGGTATATGCTTGGGAAATTAGCTGATCTGAGCCTCAAATTCTCCAACTGTAGAACGAAATTAATGCCACTTTTTGAGGACTGTTGTCAGAAAAAGATAAGAATATGTAAAGGGCACAGTGTCTGGTAACACATACAAAATGTAGTGTCCCTCCAAAATAATTTACTGAAATCCTTAAGGACTAGAAAATACTTAACAGGAAATCAACTCGATCTGACTGAAAGTGTCAAAAGTTAGTTTTATCTTGTCTCTGTGCTGGAGAGAGAGGGAGAGAAGAGAACAGATCAATGTTTATTTATTTATTTTGTTGGCAGTGCTGTGGCCCATGCAGGATCTTAGTTTCCCAAACAGATATCAAACCCACGTCCCCTGCACTGGAAGCGTGGAGTCAACCACTAAACCACCAGGGAAGTCCCCCAGACTGATATGTCTTGATACAAGGATGTTTGGGGTGAAAATTCAGTTAGATAAATTAACTATCCATGAAATATATCTGAAAATTGACACTGTCTTTCTGTATAGAAAGACACTGAGTCTTTCAATAGCCCATTTCTCTTCAATCTAGTTTCACATGGAGTACAGTATGTGGGGAGTAAGGGATTTCTTACTAGGAAGAAAAGAATATTATTTGCTTATAAATATTTAATAATAAAGTAATAGCTATATGACTTTGGGCAAGTTACTTAACATCTGAGACCTCGGTTTCCAGAAACTCTAAAGTACTTGCCGACTCTTCAACATGAAACTTTTCATGCCTGGGATGTAGATTATACTTGAAGTTCACCATTACCTTGGTAAAATCTTATTGTTAACCCTACAGCTTTTTGATTAAAAAAAGATGCATTCACATTGGTGATATCTGGTGGCTAGTGACATCTAGAAAAGAAATCAGAGTTAATCTTAGAGATTATTTTTACAGCACCTATTTAAAGTTAGAATAGAATTTTAGAATAGAACAAGATTTCCACATTTAGGATGAAAGGTATAGAATAAAGGAAAATTTCATCCCGGTAACAAGAGAGACAGAATGAGTTGACAATGTTCGAGGAGTTCCCAGGTAGAGCAGATGTCAATCAGCAACCAACTCAGGAAATAAGAAGTCTGTTGACTCAAAGGAAGACAAGTCAGGCTGGAAGAAAACTTGAAATCCTCACCTATATCCAGTGCAATTTAAGTAGAAAAAGACTCATCAGGATATTTGTTGCTTTCAAAACTCACCTCACAATCTGGGTTGTGAAAAAGAATTCTGTTGGTGTCTGGGCCAGGAGACTTTCTGTTCGTTAAGAAACAGCAGAAAGGGGCTTCCCCTGGTGGCTCGGGGGTAAAGAATCCACCTGCCAATGCAGGAGACATCGGCCCGATCCCTGATTTGGGAGGATCCCACATCCCAGGGAACAACTAAGCCCGTGTGCCACAACTATTAAGCCTGTTCTCTGGAGCTCAGGAGCCATCACTACTGAAACCCGAAGGCTCTGGAGTCCATGCTCCACAACTGGAGAAGCCAGCACAAGGAGCAGCCTACACACCACCGCTAGAGAAAGCCTGCTCAGCAATGAAGACTGAGCAGAGCCAAAAATAAGTAAATTAACGAAGTTGTATACAATTGTATATAAATTTCTTTTTATAAAAAGAAACAGCAGAAAGCGGACAAACTGACCCCTGAAGTTATATGGGAAAATTAACCCAGATTGTTCGTGTTGATATCATTATTTTCTTTGCAGGTAAACATCTTTCAAAACCAAGAGATTTAGAATTAGAGAATGAGCTGATGGTTGCCACAGAGAAGGATTGGGGGACAGGATAGTTAGGGAGTTTGGGATGGACATCTACACACTGCTATATTTTAAAATGGATAACTAACAAGGGCCTGCTGTATAGCATGTGGAACTCTGCTCAATGTTATGTGGCAGACTGGATGAGAGGGGAGTTTGGGGGAGAAAGCTTACATGGATGCATACATATGGTTGAGTCCCTTTGTTATTCACCTGTCACTACATTGTTAATTGGCTATACCCCAATACAAAATTTAAAAGTTCAAAGTAAATAAATAAAGGCATGCGATGATTACAGAAAAAAAGAATTAAGTATAAAAATATTTAAGAGAATTTTGGCACTTTAATTCATCTACCTGATTAGTCTTAGGAATGTAGTTGATACTGTATAATTAAATAATCAATGTAGACTATAATCATAAACTTAACTCTTAAGCTCACAATGAGTTGCCTTACAAATCTTATTATTCGATTTATAAATGTAGTAAGTTATAAAAATTACTTTAAAGGACATTTGTTAAACATTTGGTCCCATTTATAAACTTAGATAATTGAACTCACTTTTGAGTTGCACTCAGTGTTTTTTTTTCTATGTATTAGTTGTATGATGAACTTTCCCCAAGTATTAAATAATTTTTATAATGCTAAAAATTTAAACATGAGATTATAAATCAATTGCTGTTGTTCAGTCACTAAGTCATGTCTGATTTTTTGTGACCTCATGGACTATAGCCTGCCAGGCCCTTCTGTCCATGGGATTTACCAGGCAAGAATACTGGAGTGGGTTGCCATTTCCTTCTCCAATGCATGAAAGTGGAAAGTGAAAGTGAAGTCGCTCAGTCGTGCCTGACTCTTAGCGACCCCATGGCCTGCAGCCTACCAGGCTCCTCTGTCCATGGGATTTTCCAGGCAAGAGTACTGGAGTGGGGTGCCATTGCCTTCTCTGAAAAAGTAAGCAGGGAGAAATAGAAACTGAATTAGTAGTCAAGTGGAAGAAATGGCAGAGTTTTCATTTGTTATGATTAGAAAGAACAAGTCCTATTATTATTTAGTTAACAAAAGTATCTGTAGCTGCCAAAACATTAGAGGAAAATGAAAGAAAATGTAGTCCATGTATCAAAAGATATAACACAAACAAAAAAACCCAGCAAAACTGTGTGGAAAATAGCATCCTCACCATTAAAACCTTTGTCTGATTTCTGCTCCTCCTCTGGTGCCACCCGGGGTGATATGTGGCAGCTTGAGGTGGTGAAGGGCCGGGAAGCAAGGAAAAAGTGATTTTTGTCCTTGAGCTATTAGAGCCAATCCTTCCAGTTCACTTCCACAGATTCCACAGAAAGAATATCTAAGGAGTTGAGACAAAAGCCACAGGAGAGCCTCCTCTGGTCTGCTAAGGTCCAGTGTTACCAAAGGAAGAAGCTCATTGCCCTTCTAATCTGACCAGATCCTAGGATTCCCGACCTAGGAATTCGTCCATATAGACCAAAGAAAGGCACAGCTGAGACAAGGACTCACTTTCAGGTCGTTGGCCCCTGAGGCAGGCAGCTAAGAGAGCAACCTCTTGCCTGAGAGACGTTCTTGGAGCCAGAGCTCCACCCAGCTCCCGAACATGCGCCTGTCTGCCATGGGTGAAAAGACAACCCAGGTGTAACTTTTGGCTTCTAGCAAGACTAGGTGCTTGGTAACTATCAATCTAAATTTGAGATCTAAGTAATAGTACAAAGTAACAGCATGGGTGGCAAGTCCCTTGAAAGTCTATGATTCAACAGATTAGGTTAGTAGTTTCAGTTCCCCAGGCAGTTATGAAATGGTCAAAGAGACCAGGAGAAGTTGACAGAGAAAGGAAAGTTTGGTCCACGTGCTTCACCCATTCCTGGTTGCTCCCTTCGTGGAGACGCTGGGTCCCTCTTGGCACTGGCAGGTCGGTATAAACCCACTACAGCCTCTCCTTCAGTTGTTACAAGGCGGCTCGGAACCACAAAGCTGGGATTAACTCTAGTTTCGCACTTGTTTTATGCATCTCTGGCTTTCCATCAATCACTCATGCAGGCACACCAGAGAGTCAGTAAAGTAGAACAGAAAATGTGTTTACTAGGAGAACAAAAGAACTAGAACTCGAAGTGTCCTTCAGTTCAGTTGCTCAGTCGTGTCCGACTCTTTGCGACCCCACAGACTGCAGCACCCCAGGCTTCTCTGTCCATTACCAAATCCTAAAGTCAAACTTATGTCCATCAAGTCAGCGATGCCATCCAGCCATCTCATCCTCTGTCATCCCCTTCTCCTCCTGTCTTCAATCTTTCCCAGCATCAGAGTCTTTTCTGATGAGTCAGTTCTTCACATCAGGTGGCCAAAGGATTGGAGTTTCAGCTTCAGCATCAGTCCTTTCAATGAATATTCAGGACTGATTTCCTTTAGGATGGACTGGTTGGATCTCCTTGCAGTCCAAGAGACTCTCAAGAGTCTTCTCCAACACCACAGTTCAAAAGCATCAATTCTTTTGCACTCAGCTTTCTTTATAGTCCAACTCTTACATCTACACATGATTACTGGAAAAACCATAGTTTTGACTAGACGGACCTTTGTTGGCAAAGTAATGTCTCTGCTTTTTAATATACTGTCTAGGTTGGTCATAGGTTTTCTTCCAAGGAGCAAGTGTCTTTTAATTTTATGGCTGCAATCACTACCTGCAGTGATTGTGGAGGCCCCCAAAATAAAGTCTCTCACTATTTCCATTGTTTCCTCATCTATTTGCCATGAAGTGATGGGACCGGATACCATGATCTTAGTTTTCTGAATGTTGAGTTTTAAGCCAACTTTTTCACTCTCCTCTTTCACTTTCATCAAGAGGCTTAGTTCTTCTTCACTTTCTGCCATAAGGGTGGTGTCATATGCATATCTGAGGTTATTGATATTTCTCCCGGCAATCTTGATTCCAGCTTGTGCTTCATCCAGCCTGGCATTTCATATGATGTACTCTGCATATAAGTTAAATAAGCAGGGTGACAATATACAGCCTTGATGTACTCCAGGTGTCCTTACCTTGTTTTGAAGATCCTGGATGAGCCCCCAAGATGAGAGCTTATGGTAAATGGGAATGGTGCCCCCAGATTCATGGTCTCTAAAGGAGATTTAACTCTGGGACTGACAGTCTCAGTCACTCAGAACTTAGTGTTGATTTTATTTAAAGTGAAAGTCACAGAAAAAGCTTCTAATATAGACATCAGAAGCAGGCAGGAGGGTACCCGTCTCACTAGTTGAAGCAGGGCCTTATATACTTCTCAACTAGCTGCTGAGACTAGATAAAAAAATACCTCAAGGTTGTGAGAATTTTGCCCAGACCCTTTCCCAGTAACATACATCCTGGGATGACATCAGCATGAGAATAGCCAGAAGGAACAGCTTAATCCAGAGCTCAAGGCTGTGGAAGTTTTCCCCAGGCCTTCTCCAGTCACGGTCATCCAAAACTCAAAAAAGACACGCCCTTGAACTAGAGATACTGCTGCCTACAAGGCCTACTTATTTAACACAAAACAATGTTGAAAAGAAAGTTCACCTCCTCCTCAAAGAGGACTTAGGCTTGGATTCCTTATCAACCTGCTGAAGTTAACTCTCTCAGCATCATTTGGGTTCCTGTTCCAAAATGAATAGAGAAGGATTGTGCAGGCCTGTGAATGGAAAGTTAAGTTTAAGTGACTGGACTGGAGTAGCTAGATTCTATGATCTAGATAATCCTTGAAACTGGCTATAATAGGCCATGCTATAATTAATTAATGCAAGAATTCTTTAAAATCTTGTCATTTTCATCCCTCAAACTTGTTGTGAAGTGTTTACTACCTCCAAGCACAAGCTTCAGCTAAGGCACTTGGTCTTTAGCTGTCTAACAGACAGTTTTTCAGAAACTTTTTGAATTACAGTCATGAAAAATGTACCAGAATGGCCTCTTCTGTGGAGGCCTGGAAACTTATTTTCACAGTGCCCACTCGACTCAGTTCTGTGGAAGAGAACCCAGGCCTCCAACAGAGTGGAAAGGATGCCAGTGGCAGGCATAGACAATGATCTTTATTTAACGTCTACTGTGTGCTTCCCTGGTGGCTCAGACTGTAAAGAACCTGCCCGCAATGCAGGAGACCTGGGTTTGATCCCTAGGTTGGGAAGATCCCCTGGAGAAGGGCCTGGCAACCCACTGCAGTCTTCTTGCCTGGACAATCCCGTGGCCAGAGGAGCCTGGGGAGGGGCGGCTACAATCCATAGGGGTCTCAAAGAGTTCAACAGACTAAGCGACCTTCACTTCACTTTCACATGTGCAAACAGCGTGTGTGGTGAACACCTTTTTCACGTTGGGACACTAAACCCATGCTCACCCATGCTCAGGGTCCAATCGCCCCTCCCCCCACCCTCAGTGCCCCCCACCC
>SJYA01003206.1:1668147-1684439 GCA_006410615.1 Neotragus moschatus
GGGGGGCGGCATCCTGGGGGCGGGGCCGAGGCCGCTCTGGTGGGCGTGGCTTCTCCGGGCACAGGCCGCCCCCACAGGTTCACACGGAGCGCGAGACGCCGAAAGCCGCCGGAATGACAGCTGCTCTCGAGGCGCCCTGAGGCGCCGAGCCGCCCGCGCCCCTTCGGCCGTCCGCGCGCCGCGTTGCCTCGGGGCAGAGCCCGCACTCTCCGGACGATGCCCGCCGGCGCTGGCCCTCCGCTGTCTCGCTGCAGGAGCGGGTGGACTTGGGAGCGCTCGGGTAGGCGAGGGCGGCTCGGGAGCGGGGCGCGAAGGGCGTTCGGGCACCGGCGAGGGGCGAGCAGCCCCGCCGGGCGGGCAGACCTGACGCGCCCGGCGTTGCGGCCGCCGCGTGTCCCGAGCGATGCGGCCGTTGTAAGGGCTGGGTGGAGTGTTTGCGAGGCTGCTGTGTCGTCGGTAGTTCTTGACTCCTTGATTCAGTTCTCTGAGCTTCGTGAAACGCCTAAGATCCCACGGTGGTGTGGGTGCAAAAACGTCTCCCCAGGGCCAGGTAGTTTAGTTTGAGCCATTTCCTAAACTCGCGCCCCCTTAGATCTTTCAGGGCGGTTTCCATCCTTCCCTTGCTTAGGGTTGAATTTTCTCCGTTTGGAATGCTCGGTATTCCAATTAGTTTCTCAGTATTTATTTGATGTACTTGGCCGCCGTCATGGCTGTGTGGAAAGAAACGACTTAGTAGTGATTAATGCTGTTACAGAAAACCTGCTGAGGTTGTTGGTAACGGCAAGTTCCCTCAAGTTTTCAAAATTGTGGATTCCAAGTGCAGTGTGAAGCATCCCAACTGTGAGTGCATTATCCGCTTTTGGGAGCGACAGATGAATATGGGATTGTTTCAGTATGAAGTCCGAGTGGCACAAAATTATAACTTAACTTTTTGAGTTTTCCTTTCCACAGTGTCGTGTATGTGTAGAGGGAATAGAAGTAGTACAGGCTTTAAATGTTTTTGAGTTCACATTTAGAAAACTGTTAATTTCGTTTATGAGATATTCTTATAAGGTTTTAGGCTTCATTCAGAAGATATTGTTGATTGGAAAGGAGGGTACCGTTTTAACATTTGAGGCCCAAGGGGACTGGAGGAGTGGTCAGAATTTAGAAACATTTTCGATACTCGGTCATTGCTCAATTTCTTAAAAGCTTTTCAATTAAAACAAAAACAAGTCTGTTTTATTGCCCAGATACTTAAATAGCCGAACCTTACTGAAACATAAAGATGTCAAAATTTGGAGAGAATGCTCAAATACCTTGAATACCCGTGCACATTTTCTTTTTAAAAAACATATGGAAGAATTCATATGACTAGGGGGAAAAAATAGGAATTATCTGTAGAGTTCAGTTGTTGAACAATAAGTAAAAAATAGCATAACTTTTGTTTACATTTTCTGGAATTTCTAACTAGTGGCTAGTGATAATTTCAACTTTAGTATAATTTTTAGCCGTATTTTACTTTTATCATTTTTAATATGTTAATGTTTTTACCACTTTGCAGTATATGCATATGGAATGTTGTACACCTGAAAGTGTCAATTACAGCTCAATGTATGTCAAGAATATGTAAAAATTACTTGATAGAACCAGTAAAATATAATTATAGTACTTTTAATAAAAAATATTGTACTTTTACTCAATGACAAGTTATATGAGAATCACTTTTTCTCTGAGTACAACTAGTGTACATGGGTACTTTTAAGTTATAAAATTATGTTTTATTATGCTGAAGGCATGGACATGAGTTTGGGTAAACTCCAGGAGTTGGTGATGTACAGGGAGGCCTGGCGTGCCTCATGGGGTTTCAAAGAGTCGGACACGACTGAGCGGCTGAACTGAACTGAACTGACACTGAAGGCTATCAAAATGTGGGCTTCCCAGTGGTAAAGACTACACCTGCCAATGCAAGAGATGGGGGTTCTATCCCTTGGTCAGGAAGATACCTGGGAGAAGAAAATGGCAACCCACTCCATCCCAAGAAAGATGGATGTGGAAGCCTGGTGGGCTACAGACCCCATTGGGGTTGGAAGAGTCGGCCAGGACTTAGTGGCTAAACAACAATAATCATACTGTACTTGAGTTGCAAAATCTTAAGTTTGGGAAAATAGTCACTGTTTTAACAGTACTTAATTTTAGAAAACTGGCAATTATGGTTTTTTGGTAAGCATACTATTTTGATTTGCTTTTCTGTGTTCCTGTTTCCTTTCTTATTTAGAAATATCTGTACTTTATTGAAGGATGATTTAGAGGGTTTGAAGTGCCTGCACTTTTTCTATTGGATCACAAACTGTGATTGTGTTGCACAGTTGGAATTGCTTTTCCTCTAAATCTTTGTTTTATTCTATTCATATTTTGTTGCTTATACTTATTATTTTAAAAAGTGATTTTTTTTTGGTCCAACAATTATTTCCAGAGCAGCAGTATTTTATTTGTTGATCTGATGTGTCTATAAGTGATGTTCTTGGGTGGTTGGTTTTTACTTTGTAATGCTTTTTTAAAATTAGTCAAGTAGTAGAGTTAGATTGTCAGAACTTCTATAGAGATGTCTGTTTTACATGGTTAGGTAAAGTTGCACAACAAGTTAAGCGAAGTTTAGAAAAATTTAAACACATGCATAAAGAAAACTTGATTAAAGATCGTCCCTGAGGTCTGGTAGCAACTCTGTATGCTTGAAATGTGTAATCTACATAATGCAAAGCCTTTGTAATTACAGCACTTCAGCACTAATGATAGCTGTTCCTGAGGGTCTGTGTTTAATTACAACAGCTGAGACTCTGGCAAAGCGCTTGCTACCGCTTTCAGCAGTGCGGCTGTGAACATAGCAATGGTTCAGTCCTTATCAGAACCTAAGTTTCCTTTTTGGATAGCTTTGGTAGTGCTTATTAGACCCTAGATACACACACAAAAAATTTTTTTTTTTTTTAAGTGTCTTCAAGAGGTTTACTGTAATTCAACTTGAGAATTTCGAGGACAATAATGCGTGGTGGCTCAGACGGTAAAGAATCTGCCTGCTATGCAGGAGGCATGGGTTCTATCCCTGGGTCGGGAAGATCCCCTGCAGAAGGGAATGGCAACCCACTCCAGTATTCTTGCCCGGAGAATCCCACGGACAGAGGAGCCTGGCCGCCTATGTAGGCAAGTCCGTGTGGTTGCAAAGAGTCAGATTTGGCTGAGCGACTAACACACTTTCAATGTAATAAAGAAAATCACTGGTTTGAGGGTCTAGCTTGTCCAGATAGAAATCGCAAACCTCCCAGGTGAGCACATACTCCTCAAGTGGGGTAAACACTTTGCTTTTGCTGATGAGGATGAAGTGGTGTCTCCTTTACAGTTTTCTAAGCATAAGCTTATTAGCACTGTATATTTACAGGTTGAACAGCAAAACTGCAAAGTGTGGGGGTAATGAAAATGGGTAAGAGGCATTTTTTTATATTAAGTCAGCAGGTACCATTGTAATTGTCTCATTTGAAAGTTTTAAACTTGGGATACACAGACTTCNACTTTGCTTTTGCTGATGAGGATGAAGTGGTGTCTCCTTTACAGTTTTCTAAGCATAAGCTTATTAGCACTGTATATTTACAGGTTGAACAGCAAAACTGCAAAGTGTGGGGGTAATGAAAATGGGTAAGAGGCATTTTTTTATATTAAGTCAGCAGGTACCATTGTAATTGTCTCATTTGAAAGTTTTAAACTTGGGATACACAGACTTCGGTGAGTACAGAAGTTCCTAATTCTTTGCCAAAAAAAAAAAAAGAGTGAATTGTGTTCATTTTTTTTTGTTGTTGAGAAGATATATAGCTTAACAAACTTTTTAAAGAATGTGAGACTCCCTTCTCCTAAAATAAATTTAGCAGTGAACTTGAGAGAGGTTATTTTCAGAACACGTTTTCGGTTTTATAAGCTGAAATAGCTAGTTAGTAGAAGGCAATGGCACCCCACTCCAGTACTTTTGCCTGGAAAATCCCATGGATGGAGGAGCCTGGTGGGCTGCAGTCCATGAGATCGCTAAGACTCAGACACGACTGAGCAACTTCACTTTGACTTTTCACTTTCATGCATTGGAGAAGGAAATGGCAAGCCACTCTAGTGTTCTTGCCTGGAGAATCCCAGGGACGGGGGAGCCTGGTGGGCTGCCGTCTCTGGAGTCGCACAGAGTCGGACAAGACTGAAGCGACTTAGCAGCAGCAGCAGCAGCAGCAGAGCAGGAACCTCAAGCCTAGGTTTTTGATCGCCAATCCTTTGTTTTTCCCATTAATCCACATTTATTGCACCTTCTTTTGACCTCTTGTTTTGATAAGGCAGTGTTTTGTACTCTGACTTACAAGTAAAGCCTTGTTTAGAGAGATCTTTAAAGCTCACATAAGCATTTTAATACTTGATCTTAACAGAAACTATGAGCAAAAAATGAATGATCATTCATAAAGGAAGATATGAACAAATACTTCCTAATATAGATGAAAACATTACCACTCCTTTGTGCCATTATTAATTGAACAAGCCCAAAAGGTACAAACAAAGCTTTTGTAAAGTCAGATTCTTTGTTAGTAGAATTACATATTGTAGTGGTATTCAGGGAAGTCTGTAAGCCCTTTTGACCTTGAAATGACAATCTTATTTAAAGCTTATACATCCCTTAGATTCTGTGGCGTGTGTTTGTATGGTATCATACTTAGCCAGGGAATAGGAAGTAGCTTCAATGAACACATTTTAAACATTCCACAAATCCATCTCCGTCTCTACAAGACCCAAATTTTGTGTTTGCAGGCATCTTTCAAGCCCCATCTAGTCAATTAAACTAAGTATTTTAGTTTCTTCAAATACTTTGTGCCTATCCATCTGAGGCATTTAGCTCCTAAAAATTCTTGTTCATTCTTAAGGCTAAAAAGAGCATAGAGTTTCACTGGTCAATAAATAATGTAACTAGATGAAAAAGGATGGAGGAATGTTAGCTGTTTAATATTAAACTGTAAGGATTAAAAATTACACTTCTTTATGTGATTTAAGTATACACCAGTAATAGCCAACACTTACAGATCACTTTACTATAAAGCAGTCATTTTTCTGTGTTGTATATATCAATTCAGTTAACCAGTACAATAGGAGAGGGTTGATTAACTGAATTAACTTACTATTTTTTTAAATAATTTTTATTTATTTATTTTTGTCTGTGCCGGGTCTGTGTTGCTGCCTGGGCTTTTTTCCCTCCAGTTGGGGCTGGTGGAGGCTACTCTCTAGTTGCGGTGTGTGGGCTTCCCACTGCAGTGGCTTCTCTTCTGTAGCACTGACTAGGTCTGAGGGCTCAGCAGTTCGGGCTCCCAGGCTCTGGAGCACAGTAATTGTAGCACAAGGCTTTGTTGCTCAATGGCCCATGGGATCTTCCCTGATCAGGGATGAAACCTGTTTCTCCTACATTGGCAAGCAGATTCTTTACCACTGGGTCACCAGGGCAGCCCCTACATAGATACTAATTTTCCTATTTTCATATATGAAGAAGCTCAGGGACAGAGAGCTTTAGGTTAAGTGGTCCAAAGTTGCACAGTTAAGAAGAGGCAGAACAGGATTTTGAACCAGGTGATCTAGCTTTACCAAATTGCTGCTAAAAATGTATTTATCTCTGATCTAGGGCATAAGTTAAATAATAATCTCTTTAAAACAGTCTGCATGAACTATTTATGCTAATTTTTAGCTGTGGTACATATACACAATGGAGTATTACTCAGCCATTAAAAAGAATGCATTTGAATGAGTTCTAATGAGGTAGATGAAACTGGAACTGATTATACAGAGTGAAGTAAGCCAGAAAGAAAAACACCAATACAGTATACTAACACATATATATGGAATTTAGAAAGATGGTAATGATAACCCTGTATGCAAGACAGCAAAAAAGACACAGATGTATAGAACAGACTTTTGGACTCTGTGGGAGTGGGAGAGGGTGGGGTTATTTGGGTGAATGGGATTGAAACATGTATACTATCATGTAAGAAACGAATCGCTAGTCTAGGTTTGATACAGGATGCTTGGGGCTGGTGCACTAGGATGACCTAGGGAGATGATATGGGAAGGGTGGTGGGAGAGGGGCTCAGGGTTGGGAACTCATGTATTTAAAAATTCTTAAAAAAAACCCAAAACAATCTGTATGAACTATTTATGTTAATTTAAAAAAATATTTATTTGCTACAACTTTGCTGAGTCTGAAGAAAAGCTAATAGCACATTATTCTGTTTTGGTCACTGTGGTATTTATGGACTATCCAAAAGTGGGACTGAAAGTCTAGCAAAAGAATAACATCACAGAAGTCAAGAAAGTTGATCCAAGTTCACTTCTCTGCCTAAGGTGCTATGACTTACATTCTAGTTCCTTTTTTTCTGGGAACTCGAGAATATTCGAGGTTTGCCTACAGGTTTCTTTGAAGCCTTTTAAGTTTCTAGTCGATCTATGTCTATGTCTGTCTTCCCTCTCCTCACTGGTAAACTACTTGTTTGTGCTTTATATATTAAAGTCTATTCTGATGTTAGTAAGAATGCAAGTTTTATTAGTTTGTTGCTAATGTGAAAGAATATTGGATAATTGCTGTTTGTTAACTTCTTAAATTTAAACATGGGAAAAAGATTAAGTGAATCGTTTGCCTCTTTCATGAGAACAATGGATAATTAAATAAATTTATTTAGAAGTTATAATTGTATATTAGTGTTTTCTGGACATGACTCCATTACAAATATACATAGTTTAGTATTAACTATTTAAAATAAATGTTTTTAACCTTATGTTTCTGGCCTCAGCTATACATTTCTTACTTTGAACATTCAGTGGACCATATTAAGTGAATATGATTGGTGGCTATATTTTCCATACCAAGATGTGTAGAAAATTAAACTACTGTTGAATTCTTTGGACCAATAAAGAAAGATAGCTTAATATTCTTAAACAAGAGGAACATCTTGAATAGCAAGAATGATTCAGTGCCCAGTTCATTGACCTTAGAGGGCAGTCTGAAGAATCTCTTGGTTTTTAACTAGAAAACAGGCCAGTGCAGGAGGAAAAGTTGATTCAGCATTGGTTCAGTTCTAGTTAGATACTTACCAAGGGATGCCTCACATCTAGTTATCTTTCCTACATAAATAAAAAGGAATTGTGTGGGGAACTTCCCAGGTGGTCCAGTGGTTAAGAATCTGTCTTCCAGTGCAGGATACTCAGGTTCAATCCCTGGTCAGGGAACTAAGATCCCACATGTCACCAGGGCAACTAAACCCACGTGCCACAACTGAGATCCGATGCAGCCAAGTAAATATGAAAAAAAAAAAAAAAAAAGAATTGTGTGGATTTTAGATCTGACCAATTTTAGAGATTATTTTGTTATTAGAGAAAGTAACTGATAATCTTTCTACCAGGATTATAGGATGCTTTTATTGTTATTTCTCTTCCAAGATTTTTTTTTAGCCTTTTGAAAATTGTATGTCATTATCATTAGTCATCTGATTATTACTTCGTATTTCCCTAACGTCTTTTAAAAAGTCTCATAGCTATAATAGATTACCTACTAGTTTTAATCCCTGTGCTTTTCAACAATTCCCTGACTCCTCTTACAAATAATTTCCATCTGCTGAGCAGAGAATGCACTCAAGATTGGTTATATTGGTTATATTGATCCATGTTTCATCTTTCACAGTCTGGTAACACAACTTACATATTCTACACTTTTCAGCAAAACATCTACTTTCCAGGACTTCAGCTCTCTTCTTGTTTCTGCATAGAGAGGACAAGAAGTAACTTTAAGCAGGCAAGGTGGCAACTTTCTAGCTGTTGTCGTTGACTTTTCACTGTGTTTACAATACAGTGTGTTTCGGTATCTTAGAGGAAGGCATTCTTTAATACTTGGGCTCACTACTAGTAACAGTTACTCCCAAACTGTATTTATCTATAAATATTATAAAGCAAGGTTGATATGGAGGATAAGGGTAAATAATCCAGTTAGGTAATCCAGGTTATTTTCCTTGTTGTGCAGTAGGTTTCAAGTTATCATTTGCCAATTTACTCCATAGTTGAATGATTCTGTTTGGGTCAAGCCAGTCAGAATTTGGCATTTGAGAAGACTGAAGGAAGGACTAAGGATTGGAGGACTGAGTCAGTGAAAGTTGATCTGTTTTCTCATCTTTGTAGCCAGAATGACTTTGACCTCTTTGTGGAACTTGATCTATTTTTCTCAAAGCTTCTAGACTCTAAAGGGAAAGGAACCAGGGGACTCCTAAGCCTTGGGGACTACTTAACTTTAATTATTCTCCTGTTGAAAAGCAGCTGAACTGGAAGTGCTCTTTCCCCATAGCCCAGGCTCTTGGGATAGTCTTTAAAGCATGTAAATTACTTCTAACTTTACTCTCATTTGGCTGCATATAATTAGGTAGATATAGGATTTTCCCTGGGCCTGAAGGGTGAGCCTTAAAACAAGATTTGGATTTCTGCATCACAATTATAGAAATATTTGAGGACCAGTTTTTGCTTCTAGTTTAGGAAATCCCTCATATTGGAGATTTATTGATCCACCATAGACAGCTGATCACAGTTTATCATGATAAAATTGCTTAAAAGGTAATCTCTTTCTTGCCTATTATCTTTGCCCTGAGGGCAACAGACTAAATCTGAGCAATAAATATAATTGAAATAAGTCTTGTGGAATGTACTGGTAATCCCTAGACTTTTCCTGTGTGGAATGCCCACAAAATGTGGTTCCTGGACCATCAGCATCACATGGGTATTTATTAGAAGTAAAAAATTGGGGGTCTCAGAATACTGAGGTTGGAAACTCCAGAGATGGGACCTAGGAATCTGTTTTAATAAGCCCTCTAGGTGATTCTGATATATATGAAAAGTTTGAGAACCACTGATCCTAGATCGTCTGGGATTAAACCAAGGTTTTTTTGCTTTGCTAGTCCATTGCTTTCAATCTATATACCTTATTACTCATGTGGGTATTACTGTCTAGGTGTACTCCAGGAATAGACAGCCTGTTATTAGTAATGCACTGATTGTTGGTGGATTTCAGAGTTCTTCTCTACTTCCTTGTCTTTCCTTCTTGGTGAGTGCCTGGAACAAAGTAGCTGCTTGTTAAATACTTGTTAAATGAATAATTGCCTCCCTTCCCTTCCCCAAAACAAAACCACATTCTTATAAAATTTCTTTTGGATTCGTCCTTTGCAGGAGTATTAAGTCTGAAAGTGAGGTTCCCAGTTAAGAGCATTTCTTTCACCTAGTAGTGATATCAGTTAAGAGATTGCTAACACTAAAAAGAAGAAAGAAAAGAATGGTTCTTATGTAGCTGATTGGATGCTTTCCTCAGCATTATCTATCAGATCTCACATTTAGCTTAAATCAATCACCCGGAGAACTTTTCGAGTCACGGATTGCTGGGACCAGCTCCAAGAGTTTCTGATTAATAGGTCTAGGATCCATCCAGGTTTTCATTCCCTGTAAATTTCCAGGAGATACTGACGCTGCTGGTCTCAGGACTGTAATTTGAGAACTGCTGCCTTTGGTTCTCCAAGACTAGAAGTATAGGTCATTTCATGCATGTGAATATTAGTTCCTGGTATTTGCATAGCCAGTGATCTGTAATTGGAAAGTACATGTACTTGGCTAACAAACTTACTGAATAGTATTTTTCCCCCAAAGGTGTTGTTAAGATCTTTTTTCTCAACACAAGACTTTCTTTTTTTCAGACTTCTTTAAAAACTATTTTAAAACTCACTTGCTTAGATAATTGCACTTAGCTGACTGAAATAGATTCTTTACCCAAATCTTGCCACACTGATCATTTCTCTACTTTTCATCTCAAGCTTGGTTGAGAGTTTAGCTAAGCTACTCCATGGTATTTCTTGTTGGCATCCATTTGGTTTGGCCCAGCAGCCTGCAGTGCTCTTAAACTGACCCTCACCCCCTCAGGCAAGTGCATACCCTGCAAAGTGACACTCAGAGTCACAGGAGCGTGCGGGTTTCTGACAGGACTGCTAGTCAGCCGTGCCCCTCCCTCCCACTGCCTTGCCCGCCTGTGTCCATGTGGCTCACCAAAACCCTGGTCATTTGGCTTGAGTTTATCAGTATAGGCTTAAGCCAGGAAGCCCAGAGCTCTTCAGTTCAGTTCAGGTGCTCAGTTGTGTCTCTTTGCGACCCCATGAATCGCAGCACGCCAGGCCTCCCTGTCCATCACCAACTCCCGGAGTCCACCCAAACCCTGTCCATTGAGTCGGTGATGCCATCCAGCCATCTCACCCTCTGTCGTCCCCTTCTCCTCCTGTCCTCAGTTTTCCCCAGCATCAGGATCTTTTCGAGAGAGTCAGCTCTCTGCGCTTCGCACAGACACTAAGAATAAGGCGTGTGCCTCCAGTCTTGTCTCTCTGTCTGCTCTCTGCCTTGACCTTCCCTTGCGGTTCCTTAAGGCTTGTCGAGCACTTCATCTAGGACTTGTGAAGAATGAACTTCTTTATCTCATTTCCTCTTGTAATCTGTTGTTGAACCTTGGCTCACCCTCCTCCCTGTGCTCCGCTTAATGTGTTAATTTGACAAATTCGTAACACCACTTATTAATTTTCCAGTGTAATTTTATACCCAAACATGTGTTGCTTGTTTATCTTCTGGAGTTGATATTTGTTTCTCTCTTTTCTGTTCTCTAAAACAACTTCCCGAAGAATGGGAAAGTTGACATTTCTTTCATTTGGGTTTTTTTCCCACAGCTAAACACAACTTTCTAGTATTTCTTAGCATCTGAAACAGATTAAAATGAGGTGAAACTGAGCCTTTTCCCCCAACTCTTTTGTAAGACATTTTTTTCTTGCTAAATTGTTCTAAAGAAAAAATCTCAAAAGAGCTCCATGAATACAGAATTCTTAAGTTTATTGTTATTGGCTGTTTTTTGTTTGCTTATTTGTTTGTAGGATCTCAGTTCCCCAACCAGGAGTTGAACTCAGGCCTCAGCAGTGAGAGCCAAGTCCTAACCTTGGACCTCCAGGGAATCTCAAGAATTAAGTTTAATAGAGACTTTAGTTAGATGTTTTAGCCATACCCATTCAAATCAAGTGCATACATCCTCTGCAGATTCAAGTCAGAGTTTCTATACTAGATAGCTTCTAGTAGAGAAAAAAAGTCTTGAAGACACTTCTGTTAATAGTTTTTCTCTTAATAGACTATCTCCCATGAATTTGTGGAAAGGCTTACCAGCTCCCTGCCATCTTTGTAAAAACCTGTGGTTGATGTTGCTCTGTTCACTGTCTCCATACCAGTATTTTCTTGTTCCAGGGGTTTATTTGCCATTCTTTTACTTTTCCAGAAATCCTGGGACAACTCTGTGCAAAAATCATTATGTTAACATCCTTCCTTGAACAACTTTCATGATCGAATTAAAAGAAAATTGGAAATGTTTATGTACTTTTTAGACATGCTAGTCATATTAATTTAGAAGTTTGCTTCAATTTCTTACTGTTGTACTGACTTAACAATTATATTTTAACTTACTGTAATTATAGTAGGTAAACATATGCTACTAATCATTAACTTCCAAATGTACATATCCATATAAGTATTATTAAATATTTCATACCATTTTTTATATTCTTATGTGACTGCCAGCTCACACTATAGGATGAACCATCACTAGCAGATTGCTCAGAATTTCTATTACCTAGATTATTTAGCAATTTATCTTATGCACTAGACTCTCATCCTTATTGCCTTGATACTTCATGACTACTCAAGTGCTTCCTGGATAGCTGAAATGGTAAGAATCTGCCAGCAGTGTGGGAGACCTGGGTTTGATCCCTGGGTTAGGAAGATCCCCTGGAGCAGGGAATGGCAACCCACTCCATTATTCTTGCCTGGAGAATTCCATGGACAGAGGAGCCTGGCGAGCTATAGTCTATGGGGTCACAAAGAGTCGAACATGACTGAGCGACCAACACTTTAACTTTCCTGATTACGCTTACCCTTGATTATTTGTATTCTCCCCTTTTGTTTGGGCTTCCCTTGTGGTTCAGTTGGTAAAGAATCCGCCCGAAATGCAGGAGACCTGGGTTTGATCCCTGGGTTGGGAAGATCCCCTGGAGAAGGGAACGGCTACGCACTCCAGTATTCTGGCCTGGAGAATTCCATAGACTGCACAGTCCATGGGGTCACAAAGAGTTGAACACAACTGAGCAACTTTTGCTTTCACCTTTTATTTATTTGGGTCTCTTGGGCAATGACACTTAATTAAAGCAATTGGGTGAAGCATAGGCAATAAATTCAATAAAGGGTAAAATTTTCTGTTTATACACTGAGTTTTAAAATGTGTAGTAATGGGGAAATTCCCTGGTAGTCCAGTGGTTAGGACTTGGCATTTCCGTAGCTGTGGACCTGGGTTTAATCCCTGGTTGGGAAACTAAGATCCCACAAACTGCATGTTGCAGCCAAAAAAACATTAAATAAAGTGTGTGGTCATGATTTTTTCAAAAAGGGATCTATGGTGTGTTTTAGATACATTTTTATATTCTTGAATGTTTAATTTACTGAAAGAAAAAAAGGTAGATTTTAAAGTTAGTCAAAAATTTTGCTGGATGTTTTCACTATGAAAAGATACTGTATCTTAGAGAGGGCTTCCCTGGTGGCTCAGCTGGTAAAGAATCTGCCTGCAGTGCAGGAGACCCAGGTTCAATCCCTGGATCAGGAACATCCCCTGGAGAAGAGAATGGCAACCCATTAGAGACTATGTAGCACGGACCCATACTAATATATGGACTGGTGACGTGTAGCTACTACCATTTAATCAGTAGTATTATCCTGAAATCTAAGCGTAAGTTGGTATTTCATAGTAAGGGCATAAATAGTATTATCTTGAAATTAGGGTTTAAATGGCTCTAGAAAGAAATTTAAGAACTGGTTGAGATAATGTAGTAGTTTACAATCCAGACATCAAGACTGGACTTGAAAACCAGCTTCACAGTTGGGTAACCTTAGGCAAATATTTTAACTTTCCGAGTCTCTGTTTTCTCAGCAGAAAAATGGGAATAATACTACAACCAGTGGAAATTGCGTGAGATACTGTATATAAAATACCTACACAGAGCATAGCATGTATCACAGCTGTTCACAGTGACTGTTAACTACAGTTGTGACATAAAGTTATCTATGTTATTTAGTGTTTTGTGCTGTTTGTAAAAATCCAAGGGCCAGCTCATCTGTTGTCGCAGTGTCGTTTTCCCTAGTAGGTGGCTGGTGGTGAGCTAATTCTGAAAAGCAGGTGAGACTATACTGAAGGGGAGAGAGAGACTTAGTGGGGAAAGACGAATGAGGGAGGGGAAGAGACTGCAAGGGTGTAAGAGAGCAGACACCGAGACATGCAGAACATCAACCCCTCTTCTCCCCACACAGGAGTGAAAGGCAAGCAGAAACCAGAAGGAAAACAGTGAACGAAGAGGACAATGAAGAGGTGAGTCTGGAAGGAGTTTATGACTGTAGTTCTCTACATATTTCTGCCTTTTTTTTTTTTTTTTGTAGATACCCCTTGTCATTTTTCATGTATGAACTGAGTCTCAATCATAACCATATGATGGTAAATTCCACTGAAGAGTGATAAGTATTTCAAATAACAGCTTCACTACTGCTATTACTTATAATACTGTATCTACTTTTTTGAACCCACTTGGGTAAGCTCTTCTACTTTACAATTCATATACATAATTGGCAATAAAAAAAGATACCTGAAGTTGGAATATGTTAGAGTATATACACATTTACCTTTTGCAGTGAATATTTATTGGGTACTTATTTTGTAAGGAACTATGGTTGGTGCTGGAGAGAGGAAAATGGATAAATTATAGTCCAGTGGAGAAGACTGGCCCATACAAAAGTGACTTTAATTTAGCAAAGATATTAAATTTTTTAATAAGGTGGAAAGTCTAGTCAATATGAAAATATCACATAGAAGATTTGTGGTATTCAAGGTTTGGAACTGTCTTTTGAATAAGAACATAAGCAGAATAAGAAATTTAGTTCATTTGCATCCAGATTTTTTCTATTTTTGCATATTTTTAATCAAAATGGTATCACCACATTTCATCACCCACATATTAATCAGATGGGTTTTAAGTGATATTTAGTTGATTCTAGAAACAAAACGTCTCAGATGATGGAAACTGAACCAACTGTTGACATTTAAAAACTAAAAAAGTGCCATAGTCATAGACAGAAGTACTCGAGGCAAATAAATTCTCTAAGTCACTTGAAAGTTAGAAGAGGGATCAGGGATGTTTAACTTACGAAGCTATCAAACTTTTATGGCTTTGGCTTGCATACAGTGTACAATTTCTTGCATATATATGGAACTACAGAGAAGATGAAGTTAAGTGGTAGAGAGAAAGGCACAGTTTATAATACAGCCTTAACCCTTCCTGAAGCACAGATGAGAACAGTAAAGCTTAGAAACAGATATGTATAGTGAGTGGCAGGATCAGGACAAGAAATCCTTGTCTGCTGATCTCTTGTTTCATGTCAGCTGTGTCTGACTCTCTGCACCCCATGAACTGTAGCCCGCCAGGCTCCTCTGTTCATGGGATTTTCCAGGCAGGAATACTGGGCTGGTTAGCCATTCCCTTCTCCAGGGGATCTTCCCAACCCAGGGATCAAACCCGTGTCTCTGCATTTCCTGAGTTGGCAGGCGAGTTGTTTACCACTGAGCCATCAGGGAAGCCCTCAATCTCTTGTATATCATAAATACTGATGAAAAAAAATTCTTTTTCAAACTAGTTTCATAAGATTTAGAAGGAAAGTGAGTAGTTGGATTAAATCACAAGAGTGTGAGCTGTCTAGCCAGGTTACCCTCAGCTTTCTGTAACTGGGCTGGCAATTTAGATTTTTTTCCTCATATTTTAACTGGTCACAGTGATCAGTTCTGGACTTATTTTGCATTGGGGAAGAATTGCTTTTTCAATCCTGGTAAAGTCTTCAAAACAAATCTAAGAGCTTCTCTCAGATTTTTACCTGTTAACATTCTATAGTATGTTTATTAAGGTCACTCCAAGGTAATAAGATTTTATTCACTAAATAGTTCAAGATGGTAATGTTTTACTGTACATTTCTAGGAGTTTAAAGATACAGTGTGTTCTAATGTCTGATACTTTATTTTGATAACAGCGTGCTTCCTGGGGAAGTGGCTGGTACGGGCACTGATTTCAGAAGTACACAGTTCTGTTTGTCTAAATCTTTTAAACCTAGTCAAACAAGTAGAGCTGGGTCAAACAAGCAGAGCTATTCTCTTGGGAGTTTTTGGCTTTTTTTTTTTTTTTAATCATCCTTGTTATTTTCTCCAGCAAGTCCAAGTAGCTACTAGAATTACTATGTAGTTGTTTTAAGCTTGTCTTGATTTAGAATAATGCCCTCTGGGGAAATAGGACTCAACAGATGGCCCCTGTTCTCCAAAAGGATTTGATGATCTCCACATGGTGCCCTTTCTGAAAGATTGAGATTTGGCAGTGACAAAATAAATATGATGAGCGGAAAGAAATGAGAAGATAGTCTTAATGGCCATTTTTAAGAAAATTAAAAGCAAAATGAAACTATTCTTGAAGTTCCTTTGCTGTTTTATTTCTAATTTGGGGTTAACTTTATATGAAGAGGATGGAGATGTTATAGAAAACACTTCTGATTCCATAACTTCCACCTTCCCAGGTGGTGCTAGTGGTATAGAACCTGCTTGCCAATGCAGGAGAATTTAGAGGCACAGGTTCAATCCCTGGGTTGGGAAGATCCCCTGGAGAAGGGCACGGCAACCCACTCCAGTATTCTTCCCTGGGGAATCCCATGGACAGAGGAGCCTGGTGGGCTATGGTCCACAGGGTCACAAAGAGTTGGATACAACTGAGCGACTTAGCACAGCTTCTGTTTATAAGACTGAGGGGCAGTTTAACAAAACACAACAACTTTATGATGAACATTCTGCATTTAGGCATCCCAGATGTCCTGCTCTCCTCCTGAGCTCTAAGTCACCCACTGCTAAACCTCAGGTTGAAGAAGAACTCAGGAGAGAATTAAGAAAAGAACTTCTAAGTTACTACAGTGAAATCGAGCTTTCTTTTTTTTTTTTGGTCTCAAAGTATGAAATTTAATAAAATTTTGCCAATATTAATCATTATTATATATTTTAATTTTTAATAGGTTTACCATCATTTACAAAAATTGTATTTTTGATTATAAAGGAAATACAATACTGATGAAATTTTTTTTTTTTT
>SJYA01003206.1:1687191-1709523 GCA_006410615.1 Neotragus moschatus
TCTCCTTTAGGATGGACTGGTTGGATCTCCTTGCAGTCCAAGGGACTCTCAAGAGTCTTCTCCAACACCACAGTTCAAAAGCATCAATTCTTCAGTGCTCAGCTTTCTTTATAGTTCAACTCTCACACATCCATCCATGACTACTGGAAAAACCATAGCCTTGACTAGATGGACCTTTGTTGGCAAGTAATGTCTCTGCTTTTTAATATGCAGTCTAGGCTGGTCATAACTTTCTTTCCAAGGAGTAAGCATCTTTTAATTTCATGGCTGCAATCACCATCTGCAGCAGTCTTGCAGCCCAGAAAAATAAAGTCAGTCACTGTTTCCACTGTTTCCCCACCTATTTCCCATGAAGTGATGAGACCGGATGCCATGATCTTAGTTTTCTGAATGTTGAAGACTTCAACATTGAGCTTTAAGCCAACTTTCTCACTCTCCTCTTTCACTTTCTTCAAGAGTCTCTTTAGTTGTTCTTCACTTTCTGCCATAAGGGTGGTGTCATCTGCATATCTGAGATTATTGATATTTCTCCTGGCAATCTTGATTCCAGCTTGTGTTTCTTCCAGCCCAGCGTTTCTCATGATGTACTCTGCATAGAAGTTAAATAAGCAGGGTGACAATATACAGCCTTGACGTACTCCTTTTCCTATTTGGAACCAGTCTGTTGTTCCATTTCCAGTTCTAACTGTTGCCTCCTGATCTGCATATATGTTTCTCAAGAGGCAGGTCAGGTAGTCTTTTTTGTGAATTTGTGAATAATCCCTTCATAAAGGAACTCAGTTATCCTAGTGTGAGCTGGGACTCTGACTGTGACACTGAGATCCACCCATCATAGTAGGTGACCCTGACAAAGTAAGAGCAAATCATCCACTCCTTCAAAGCTTTTGTATCATGGGTTCTGGTGCTCCTACTTTGTCTAGAAAAACTTGACACAATTTAATTCAAAGCACATCTAACTTCTGCAAGACTTTTCGAGTGATCGTCCTCTTGACTGCCCCCTTTACTTCATTGTTCCTTAGGCTGTAGATGATGGGGTTTAACATCGGTGTGATGACAGTGTAGGACAATGACACTAGCTTCTTGCTCTCGGAAGACTGGTTGGATTTGGGCCGTAGGTAGGTCAAGCTGGCTGTTCCATAGAAAAGGGATACCACAATGAGGTGAGATGAACAAGTGGAGAATGCCTTCTGGCGACCAGTAGCAGAGGGCATCATCAGGATGGTTTTAATAATGCGAGTGTAGGAGACCAAAATGAGGGAAAAGGGAAACATAATAAATAGTAGTGTGGAGGCAAGTGCTTGCATTTCATACATGGTTGTATCTTCAGTGACTAGTTTCAACACCGGGGGACCATCACAAAAGAAGTGGTCTATGGTGCTTGGTCCACAGAAAGGATGGGCCATCAACCAAGCTGTCTGTAGCATAGACACAGGAACACCAGACATCCAAGAACCTACAGCCATCCACAAACATAGGGACCTATTCATTATGACTGAATAGCGGAGAGGATTACAGATGGCTACAAAGCGATCATAAGCCATCATAGAGAGGAGGAAACATTCAGAGCTGCCAAAGAAGAAAAAGAAGTACATCTGGGTACCACAGCCTACAAAAGAGATGCTTTTCCTTGGGGATACTAGATCTACCAACATCTTTGGTACCATGACCAAGGTGAAACAGACTTCAAGAAGTGACAAGTTCCTGAGAAAGAAGTACATGGGTGTTTGAAGAGCAGGATCCATAATGGTAACTGTGACAATAAGGAAGTTACCCAACAAAGTGACTGTATAGATGACCAGGAACAAAACAAAGAGGGAAACTTGCATCTCAGGCTTGTTTGTAAAACCACGGAGAATAAATTCAGTCACTTGGGTGTGATTTTCACAGATCATATCTTAGACCAGTTTCTCTCTAATAATCAAAGTATATGTGTCAAAGGATCAAAAAATATTCTTTAAATGTATATATAATATCAACTATAATAATAAAATTCATAAATGTATCTTTGTTCTCAGTTGTCTTACCATTTTATTTCTCTGAAACAGAATATCTACAATAAGACTAAATCAGAGCAAAGAAATAATTTGCACAAATACCACTAATTGCTTGTCATCTAGGTGCAGTTTGTCTCTCATCAGTGATGACAGTCTGCAGCTCATGTTCTTCATCAGAGGCATGTTATTTTTCAGGATGAAGCAGAAAGAGTTTGGGAAGCTAATAACTAAAATAGCATCACTTAATAATTTTTTAAAATATATCCAAGAGGTATTCAAGAGGCAAAAAGATAACAATTGGGTTAGTTTGACTTTTTAAATCTTAGATTATAAATTATATATTTCTACCAAATGGAGTGTATTTTATACAATACACTACTCCATCCAGTACACATACACATATATACATCTATACATATATATACATATAAATTATATACACATGTAGGTACACATATATGTATATATGAGGGAACCTTAGTAAATAAACATAGATAAACAAATAAACATAACAGGTACTTATGATTTCAGTACTTTGTGCAGTCCTCACGGGACTGCTAACTTATGTGATTTTTCCTTTTTTTAAATATAAATTTATTTATTTTAATTGGAGGTTAATTTCTTTACAATATCGTATTGGTTTTGCCATACATCAACATGTATCCGCCACAGGTATACACGTGTTCCCCATTCTGAACCCCACTCCCTCCTCCTTCCCTGTACCATCCCTCTGGGTCCTCTCAGTGCATCAGCCCCAAACATTCAGTATTATGCATCAAACCTGGACTGGTGATTCGTTTCATATATCATATTATACATGTTTCAATGCCATTCTCCCAAATCATCCCACCCTCTCACAGGTATAGTCATATCATTTGAACTGGGCTTTATAAAAATAGCAAACTTCTGAACAAACATATCCTGCAATCCAGAAGTCCTCCTTACAGTACTCATCTCAATTCCAATCCATCAAAATAGTTCTGCTTCCCACTGTGTTGTGACTTTGTTAAATTAACATGTTAAATGGAGCTCAGGGGTGTAGATGGTGAACCCTGATTCAACAAAAGATCACAAAGGAAAGGGAAATGAAGTTTATTACTCAGATTCTGGAGGAGGAGCTATAGGAGGAAGTCAAGGCAAGACTGCAGGCATAAAGAAAAGCTGAATGTGGGGTGTATGCTTTTNAACATGTTAAATGGAGCTCAGGGGTGTAGATGGTGAACCCTGATTCAACAAAAGATCACAAAGGAAAGGGAAATGAAGTTTATTACTCAGATTCTGGAGGAGGAGCTATAGGAGGAAGTCAAGGCAAGACTGCAGGCATAAAGAAAAGCTGAATGTGGGGTGTATGCTTTTATTATGGTCCGAAGGTGGAGTATTTTGAAGTTCCTTGGCTGAGGCCAGATTGGTTAATTCAAACCAGAAAATGCAGGATTTTGCTATGCTTCCCATGAGTTGTTGTTGTTGTTGTTGTTGTTTCCCCCTAAGGGGGTACAAGGAAAAGGTCCTCCTTGGGAGACTGGGGCAATTGTTTATAACAAAGACATTTGGGGTATCATATCAGAAAGTTACATTTACTTATGACTCTTGGGCTGTTATCTAGAATATGTGTTCACAGGAGGGGTTAATATCAGTTTACTGCTGCTGCTAAGTTGTTTCAGACGTGTCCAACTCTGTGCGGCCCCATAGACGGCAGCCTACCAGGCTCCCCCATTCCTGGGATTCTCCAGGCAAGAACAGTGGCGTGGGTTGCCATTTCCTTCTCCAATGCATGAAAGTGAAAAGTGAAAGTGAAGACGCTCAGTCGTGTCCAACTCTTAGCGACCCCATGGGCTGCAGCCTACCAGGCTCCTCCGTCCATGGGATTTTCCAGGCAAGAGTACTGGAGTGAGGTGCCACTGCCTTCTCCGAATATTAGTTTAAAGTCCCTGCAAATCAGGGACCGATGATGAGTCAGCAGTATTATGAATTAATTTACTTAAATTCTCAACAGACTGTCAGTTTTCTCCAAAACTGCATGGACAAAGTGGGAGCTAGTCCCTTGCTACTGTGTATCCACTAAAAGTCCACTCATGGAATTACTAATTCAATTAGTATTATCTCAAACACAATATCTTCTTTAGAACATTTTTTTAAATTTTTCCTTTCAGTATATTCTGTTTCCTTTACATTTTTTAATTTTTTAATATAAATTTATTTTAATTGGAGGTTAATTACTTTGACTGAAAGTAGAATTATATAAATATTTTCTATACAGATCTTAACAACAGCATATCAAATGTTAGGGATCACAAAAATATATGTTGGAAAACACCTATTTATAAAACTACATTGGAGCTGAGCTGAACAATATTTCTATTTTTTCAAATATTAGGGCTATTCAAGTATTAAGTATTAGATCAATTGTTTTGATCTAATATTGATATTAGGTCAAATTGATAAGAAATTGATCTAAGTATTAGATCAATTATTTTATAAAACATTTTTCAAATTTAATTTAAAAATCTTTATAGCCGAATCATGTTTAACACAGATTTCTCTGAAAGTAAGGAGTTGAAAACGCACAGGCTTTTTGAAGAATTCTGTTTTAATTCTACTCCAGTGATATATGTACTTTGGTTATATCTCACCTATTTCGCTTACCACAAGTTCTCAAACCAGCATCCTCTACAACATAAGGAAAGGAACTGGTCATCCCAGGCTGCGTATACTGATGGTACTCCAGAATAATAAGTTAAGAGACACGACAGTGACTGTGACCACTACCTTTCACCACTCTTGCAAATTCTGCTTCAATATCATTCACATCAACAGTAACAATAACAACAACATTATTCCTGCTATATTTAGAAAAAACTTATAAATAGCTTCGGAGGCTTCCCAAAAGTCTCACTGGTAAAGAATCCACCTGCCAAAGCTGGAGATGTGAGTTCAATCCCTGGGTCAGGAAGATCACCTGGGGAAGGAAATAACAACCTACTCTAGTAATCTTGCCTGGGAAATCCCATGGACAGCGGAGCCAGGTGGGCTACAGTCCATGGGGTTGCAAAGAGTCAGACAGGACTGAGAAACTATAAAGCAACAGCAGCATAAATAATTTCAGATGCATTATCATGTTCACCAGCATTTTGTAACAATTCTAAATTCACTGTTACTCTAAATATACTCCATCATTTGTCTGAGGAAAAAAAATATGAGAATTGAATAAGGTATCAAGATTTTATAATAGTCCAACAATTTTTAGTGTATCTCTAAAATACCTCAACCACTACGGATTCTCAGATTTCTAATACTGAAGTGGCAGAAAACAATAACAAGTTTAATATCTAGTACTGGAGTGACCAAAGTCTATAAAGTAACATCCATGGTCTCCACTATGAGATAGGGATAAGGCAAGCCAANCTACTGTGTATCCACTAAAAGTCCACTCATGGAATTACTAATTCAATTAGTATTATCTCAAACACAATATCTTCTTTAGAACATTTTTTTAAATTTTTCCTTTCAGTATATTCTGTTTCCTTTACATTTTTTAATTTTTTAATATAAATTTATTTTAATTGGAGGTTAATTACTTTGACTGAAAGTAGAATTATATAAATATTTTCTATACAGATCTTAACAACAGCATATCAAATGTTAGGGATCACAAAAATATATGTTGGAAAACACCTATTTATAAAACTACATTGGAGCTGAGCTGAACAATATTTCTATTTTTTCAAATATTAGGGCTATTCAAGTATTAAGTATTAGATCAATTGTTTTGATCTAATATTGATATTAGGTCAAATTGATAAGAAATTGATCTAAGTATTAGATCAATTATTTTATAAAACATTTTTCAAATTTAATTTAAAAATCTTTATAGCCGAATCATGTTTAACACAGATTTCTCTGAAAGTAAGGAGTTGAAAACGCACAGGCTTTTTGAAGAATTCTGTTTTAATTCTACTCCAGTGATATATGTACTTTGGTTATATCTCACCTATTTCGCTTACCACAAGTTCTCAAACCAGCATCCTCTACAACATAAGGAAAGGAACTGGTCATCCCAGGCTGCGTATACTGATGGTACTCCAGAATAATAAGTTAAGAGACACGACAGTGACTGTGACCACTACCTTTCACCACTCTTGCAAATTCTGCTTCAATATCATTCACATCAACAGTAACAATAACAACAACATTATTCCTGCTATATTTAGAAAAAACTTATAAATAGCTTCGGAGGCTTCCCAAAAGTCTCACTGGTAAAGAATCCACCTGCCAAAGCTGGAGATGTGAGTTCAATCCCTGGGTCAGGAAGATCACCTGGGGAAGGAAATAACAACCTACTCTAGTAATCTTGCCTGGGAAATCCCATGGACAGCGGAGCCAGGTGGGCTACAGTCCATGGGGTTGCAAAGAGTCAGACAGGACTGAGAAACTATAAAGCAACAGCAGCATAAATAATTTCAGATGCATTATCATGTTCACCAGCATTTTGTAACAATTCTAAATTCACTGTTACTCTAAATATACTCCATCATTTGTCTGAGGAAAAAAAATATGAGAATTGAATAAGGTATCAAGATTTTATAATAGTCCAACAATTTTTAGTGTATCTCTAAAATACCTCAACCACTACTGCTTAATATCTAGTACTGGAGTGACCAAAGTCTATAAAGTAACATCCATGGTCTCCACTATGAGATAGGGATAAGGCAAGCCAAGAAGATNCTAAGCGTAAGTTGGTATTTCATAGTAAGGGCATAAATAGTATTATCTTGAAATTAGGGTTTAAATGGCTCTAGAAAGAAATTTAAGAACTGGTTGAGATAATGTAGTAGTTTACAATCCAGACATCAAGACTGGACTTGAAAACCAGCTTCACAGTTGGGTAACCTTAGGCAAATATTTTAACTTTCCGAGTCTCTGTTTTCTCAGCAGAAAAATGGGAATAATACTACAACCAGTGGAAATTGCGTGAGATACTGTATATAAAATACCTACACAGAGCATAGCATGTATCACAGCTGTTCACAGTGACTGTTAACTACAGTTGTGACATAAAGTTATCTATGTTATTTAGTGTTTTGTGCTGTTTGTAAAAATCCAAGGGCCAGCTCATCTGTTGTCGCAGTGTCGTTTTCCCTAGTAGGTGGCTGGTGGTGAGCTAATTCTGAAAAGCAGGTGAGACTATACTGAAGGGGAGAGAGAGACTTAGTGGGGAAAGACGAATGAGGGAGGGGAAGAGACTGCAAGGGTGTAAGAGAGCAGACACCGAGACATGCAGAACATCAACCCCTCTTCTCCCCACACAGGAGTGAAAGGCAAGCAGAAACCAGAAGGAAAACAGTGAACGAAGAGGACAATGAAGAGGTGAGTCTGGAAGGAGTTTATGACTGTAGTTCTCTACATATTTCTGCCTTTTTTTTTTTTTTTTGTAGATACCCCTTGTCATTTTTCATGTATGAACTGAGTCTCAATCATAACCATATGATGGTAAATTCCACTGAAGAGTGATAAGTATTTCAAATAACAGCTTCACTACTGCTATTACTTATAATACTGTATCTACTTTTTTGAACCCACTTGGGTAAGCTCTTCTACTTTACAATTCATATACATAATTGGCAATAAAAAAAGATACCTGAAGTTGGAATATGTTAGAGTATATACACATTTACCTTTTGCAGTGAATATTTATTGGGTACTTATTTTGTAAGGAACTATGGTTGGTGCTGGAGAGAGGAAAATGGATAAATTATAGTCCAGTGGAGAAGACTGGCCCATACAAAAGTGACTTTAATTTAGCAAAGATATTAAATTTTTTAATAAGGTGGAAAGTCTAGTCAATATGAAAATATCACATAGAAGATTTGTGGTATTCAAGGTTTGGAACTGTCTTTTGAATAAGAACATAAGCAGAATAAGAAATTTAGTTCATTTGCATCCAGATTTTTTCTATTTTTGCATATTTTTAATCAAAATGGTATCACCACATTTCATCACCCACATATTAATCAGATGGGTTTTAAGTGATATTTAGTTGATTCTAGAAACAAAACGTCTCAGATGATGGAAACTGAACCAACTGTTGACATTTAAAAACTAAAAAAGTGCCATAGTCATAGACAGAAGTACTCGAGGCAAATAAATTCTCTAAGTCACTTGAAAGTTAGAAGAGGGATCAGGGATGTTTAACTTACGAAGCTATCAAACTTTTATGGCTTTGGCTTGCATACAGTGTACAATTTCTTGCATATATATGGAACTACAGAGAAGATGAAGTTAAGTGGTAGAGAGAAAGGCACAGTTTATAATACAGCCTTAACCCTTCCTGAAGCACAGATGAGAACAGTAAAGCTTAGAAACAGATATGTATAGTGAGTGGCAGGATCAGGACAAGAAATCCTTGTCTGCTGATCTCTTGTTTCATGTCAGCTGTGTCTGACTCTCTGCACCCCATGAACTGTAGCCCGCCAGGCTCCTCTGTTCATGGGATTTTCCAGGCAGGAATACTGGGCTGGTTAGCCATTCCCTTCTCCAGGGGATCTTCCCAACCCAGGGATCAAACCCGTGTCTCTGCATTTCCTGAGTTGGCAGGCGAGTTGTTTACCACTGAGCCATCAGGGAAGCCCTCAATCTCTTGTATATCATAAATACTGATGAAAAAAAATTCTTTTTCAAACTAGTTTCATAAGATTTAGAAGGAAAGTGAGTAGTTGGATTAAATCACAAGAGTGTGAGCTGTCTAGCCAGGTTACCCTCAGCTTTCTGTAACTGGGCTGGCAATTTAGATTTTTTTCCTCATATTTTAACTGGTCACAGTGATCAGTTCTGGACTTATTTTGCATTGGGGAAGAATTGCTTTTTCAATCCTGGTAAAGTCTTCAAAACAAATCTAAGAGCTTCTCTCAGATTTTTACCTGTTAACATTCTATAGTATGTTTATTAAGGTCACTCCAAGGTAATAAGATTTTATTCACTAAATAGTTCAAGATGGTAATGTTTTACTGTACATTTCTAGGAGTTTAAAGATACAGTGTGTTCTAATGTCTGATACTTTATTTTGATAACAGCGTGCTTCCTGGGGAAGTGGCTGGTACGGGCACTGATTTCAGAAGTACACAGTTCTGTTTGTCTAAATCTTTTAAACCTAGTCAAACAAGTAGAGCTGGGTCAAACAAGCAGAGCTATTCTCTTGGGAGTTTTTGGCTTTTTTTTTTTTTTTAATCATCCTTGTTATTTTCTCCAGCAAGTCCAAGTAGCTACTAGAATTACTATGTAGTTGTTTTAAGCTTGTCTTGATTTAGAATAATGCCCTCTGGGGAAATAGGACTCAACAGATGGCCCCTGTTCTCCAAAAGGATTTGATGATCTCCACATGGTGCCCTTTCTGAAAGATTGAGATTTGGCAGTGACAAAATAAATATGATGAGCGGAAAGAAATGAGAAGATAGTCTTAATGGCCATTTTTAAGAAAATTAAAAGCAAAATGAAACTATTCTTGAAGTTCCTTTGCTGTTTTATTTCTAATTTGGGGTTAACTTTATATGAAGAGGATGGAGATGTTATAGAAAACACTTCTGATTCCATAACTTCCACCTTCCCAGGTGGTGCTAGTGGTATAGAACCTGCTTGCCAATGCAGGAGAATTTAGAGGCACAGGTTCAATCCCTGGGTTGGGAAGATCCCCTGGAGAAGGGCACGGCAACCCACTCCAGTATTCTTCCCTGGGGAATCCCATGGACAGAGGAGCCTGGTGGGCTATGGTCCACAGGGTCACAAAGAGTTGGATACAACTGAGCGACTTAGCACAGCTTCTGTTTATAAGACTGAGGGGCAGTTTAACAAAACACAACAACTTTATGATGAACATTCTGCATTTAGGCATCCCAGATGTCCTGCTCTCCTCCTGAGCTCTAAGTCACCCACTGCTAAACCTCAGGTTGAAGAAGAACTCAGGAGAGAATTAAGAAAAGAACTTCTAAGTTACTACAGTGAAATCGAGCTTTCTTTTTTTTTTTTGGTCTCAAAGTATGAAATTTAATAAAATTTTGCCAATATTAATCATTATTATATATTTTAATTTTTAATAGGTTTACCATCATTTACAAAAATTGTATTTTTGATTATAAAGGAAATACAATACTGATGAAATTTTTTTTTTTTTCTGTCTCAGGTGTCGAGCTTTCTTTAAATGCATGTGTTCACAAGGTGTCGACATTAAACCTTTTTTTTGGCCAGAATATAGTTGTTTTTAATGTCCAGAGTTTATAATTCAAGGGCCAGGGGCCAGAGCTTTCTCCTAGACTCAAGCTTATAAATTTGCAATAGGCTTTAGAGGCCAGTAGGGATATTTCTTGTCTAGTTTGGTTTCTGGGAAGACTTCATTGACATCCTCAGTGGTTGTCTGATCAAATAGAATTAGTGTTCTTCCTCTTCTCCAGCTCTTTCTCATGTCCTTCGATCCTGGTCTCTGAGAGAAACAAAAACTCAGCACAATTTTTCACATCTTCTTTTTCTTGAGTGTCCACCTGGCCAGTATATTTATTTTCTGGTTCAGAACCTTCAGGGCTTTATGCTTCTCAAAGTCATCTACCAAGCCAACCTTGGCCACGTTGGCCTTATAGTAGGCCTAGTCAGTGCCAGGTGGCTTCTCAGGCACAGGAGTCTGCCTGGAGGTGAGAGTCCCACCCCAGGACTTCAGGGAGTTAGTCATGGCCTTCTGCTTTCAAGATATGATCTCCCCGCAAACTACCCAGTCAGTGGTTTCTGGAGCAAGTTTCTGCCTAGCCACCTTGAGATCTTCGTGACAAACAGACCCTAGGCAAGGAGCCCAAGTCTTTTCACTGCTGCTTCTGTTGCCAGGAGGACCTGGGACTGGGCTCCAACCAGGTGCGCCCTGCTTTCAGGCACACTCCCGGCCTTCACACCCCTTCTTTGTTCCTGGGCTTGTCCCCAGTTGTGGAGACATTCTTCTCACTGGTGGGCTCCTCTGGCCAAGGACATTAAAACCTTTTGAGCAACTTCTAGCAATGTCTACTGAAACATGTTGACATGTAATCATGGTTTCATGGATGTTGAATTTTGAGTTAATTAAGAAGAAATGATCTGATTTTCGGCCAGATGCTCATGCCCAGGTCTGCAAATGCAGAAGACGCAAGAGACGCGGGTTCTATCCCTGGATTGGGAAGATCCTCTGGAAGAGGGCATAGCAATCCACTCCAGTCTTCTTGCCTGGAGACCTGTGGACAGAAGAGCCTGGGGGGCTACAGTCCATAGGGTTTCAAAGAGTTGGGCATGACCAAAGCGACTTAGTACGTACAATCCTGCCCATATTAACGGACAAATAAAGGTCCATAACCTTCTTTAGGTGAAAGAAGAGAATTATTTAACAGATGGCTTTTAATGATAGCAATTTAGAGGCATTCTCTGCCCTTCAACAAATTTGGTTTCAGGCTTCCCAGCCCATGAAACCAATATATTGTTTGACTTTCTCTCCAATCCCCTCTCTCCAATTCAAGAGACATTTATTGAAACTCTCTATTGTTTGTATAAAATTAGTTGTTAACCTTATATATTACATATTTAACATATCTGTATGTTTACATTATGTATTTCTTTCATCTGAGACTTTTCCTTCCCATCATATAGACCATAATCCTTTGCTTTCTAATGGTCAGTGCAACCTGATGTATTGGAAATCTTGTAAAAATCCTCCAGTATTCTTATTTTCCCTCTCAGTGTTCTATTTGTTCATTGTGACATCACAAGGAATGGATCTTTCTGGCTTTCTGTCGTCATCCTCTTCCTTTCCATGGGCCTGGATCCTTTTGTGCTTGGCCTCCTCAGTGTAATGCTTCATTCCCACTTGGGAACTCATTACCAGAAGCTGATGCTGTTCTGGAATTGCACACACTCTTCTTAACCTTTTTAGCCACAGTCTTTTTTCCCATTTCTCCCATTTCGTCTGTGCCCTAGTCCTCTCAGGTTCACCATCACCTCTGTCCCTTTCACCACTGTATTTTTAATCTTTTGGCATACTTTTTATCATTATTGAAGCTGGATTTGTTCATGTTCACTCATTTCATTAATAATTTTTCTAACATTGTCAATTTCCTTTTCATGTTCACTCATTTCATTAATAATTTTTCTAACATTGTAGATTTCCTTTCCCCTGAAGTGCCTAGTAGTGCTCGAGTGTCATAATTAATTCTACTATAATAACTTGAATTTTTTATGTTATGTTCTCAGGGATCTAGTCTTGTTTTTTAAAAAACAACCATTTGTGTTGGCACTATTTAATAAATAAACCATCTCTTTCTTAACAATTTGACAAGATACCTTTAGGTATTAAATTTTCATGTGTGCTAAGTCACTTAAGTCGTGTCTGACTCTGCGACCCTATGGACTGTTGCCCACCAGGCTTCTTGTCCATGGCAAGACTACTGGAGTGGGTTCCCATTTCCTCCTCCAGTGAATCTTCCCAATCCAGTGATTTAACCTGTGGCTCTTACGTCTCCTTGTATTGGCAGGTGGGTTCTTTACCACTAGCACCACCTGAGAAGTCCTAAGTTTTCATAGATTTATTTCTAGATTCTCTTCTGATTCTGCTGTTTATGTATGTCCTGAGCCAATACTTTATTTTTTGTTTATAGTAACATTATAATAAATTTTAATAACAGTTAAGGATATTGGCTATTCTCAGGCACTTATTCTTCTGCATGAGTTTTCCAATCATTATTTTCTAACTGGAAAAATTTTTTTACAGGGATACATAGAAAAATTATAGTAAATTTGTGTCTTCAGCCTTAGCAAAAGTATTTTTAAGGTTTTATTTTTGGCTTTTACAAAGAGACAATTTTTGTCTTTTATTCGTTTTCTGTATTATAAGTTTGCTTTCTCTTATTTTAAATGAGACTTAATGGAGAATGAGTTAAAAGTTAAGAACTCTGTAAGAGAACACACTACTCAGGAGACTGAGATAGAGAGGAATTAACACAGCACAATGGCAGCAGTTCTTGAAAAAGTAGATGTCACACTGTTTACAAACCAGTGAGTGAGACCCTTCACCAAACCAATGATTCCTCTATCCTGACAGCCTAGAAATTAAAACAAGCATTTGTAACTTAAGTCTGAAGTTAAATCAGTATGTTTATCCTTCTATGTAATGTAGGACTATAGAACATTCTTAACTCTATCCCTCTGAACTTAATATGATAGAAAATAAAATATAAAAGTAGACCATGAAAAGGAAATTTCCAGTAACCTGGGAGGGATTGGGGGCAGGAGAAAGCGACCGAAGGTGAGATGTCTGGATGGCATCACTGACTCGATGGGTGTGAGTCTGAGTGAACTCCCGACGGACAGGGAGGCCTGGCATGCTGCAATTCATGGGGTCGCAAAAAGTCAGACATGAACTGAACTGAACTGAACTGAAAGGTATAATTAGCGTTTAACTTTTGTTACATCATCTGCCAGTTTGTTTTTTTTTTTCCCTTGCTGAATTTACATCGTGACCCATGGTATTTCCATCTCATAGAAACAAGCCAGTTCTGCTTAAAGTGTCCCAGACTGTCTCCTCATGCATTCTTTTTAGTGAAGAATTGCGTGACAACCCAGACCTTGAGTTTAAAGTCACGCATTTACATTGAAAAGCTGTTACTGTGTGTAGTTCTTACAGTGGGCAGGTAAGAATATGGCAAGAAGAGTTCCTTTCCAGGTAAATTGTAGTGAGAAAAGATTTTTTTAAACTTTGTCCAGGCTTCTTTGTCTAATCCCTGTTTCTTCAAGATTTTGTTACTTAAATAAATGCACTTACCGGTAAACACTTTTTCTTTTACATCCTAGCTTATAGTTGCTATTCTTTTAGCCTTAATTTTCTTTCATATACAAAATATTACTACTTTCTATTTAGCATTAAGTGAACTAGACAATTCCAAAAGAGAAAACATTGTTTATAAAAAATGTCAATTGTATTACAAAAACTAAATGATAACGTATAGCCAAATAGCAAACAGACATAAACATTTATATGACAATAACAATCACCACAAGAACAAATATCCCCCGTAATCTCAGGATGTTACCTGGATCTGTGAGAACTTCTTGACATATGATACCAAAATTCATGTTTTTCCATCAAAGAGAATACTCTTTTTGTTTCTGAAAGATATTACACTGTTCTTCCTAGATACTCTGATTCTTATCAAAGTTGTCACCATATTTAATGGCAGAACTTTATATCTTATTTTTTAATTGAAGTATAGTTTATAGTATTGTATACAGCAATAGTACATAGGTCTGTAGCATAGTGGCTATTTTTGAAGATTATATTCCATAATATGTTATTACAAGTTAATGGGTATCATTTCCTGTCCTATACATTATATCCTTGTTGCTTATCTATATATGTCAGTTCAGTTCAGTTGCTCAGTTGTGTTCAACTCTTTGCAACCCCATGGACTACAGCATGCCTGGCCTCCCTGTCCATTGCCAACTCCCAGAGTTTACAGAAACTCATGTCCATTGAGTTGGTGATGCCATCCAACCATCTCATCTTCTGTCATGCCCTTTTCCTCTCGGCTTCAATCTTTCCCAGCATCAAGGTCTTTTCAAATGGGTCAGTTCTTCACATCAGGCGGCCAAGGATTGGAGTTTCAGCTTCAGCATCAGTCCTTCCAATGAGTATTCAGGACTGATTTCCTTTAGGATGGACTGGTTGGATCTCCTTGCATTCCAAGGGACTCTCAAGTGTCTTCTCCAGCACCACAGTTCAAAAGCATCAATTTTTTGGAGCTCAGCTTTCTTTATGGTCCAACTCTCACATCCATACATGACCACTGGAAAAACCGTAGCTTTGACTAGATGGACCTTTGTCATCTAAGTAGTGTCTCTGCTTTTTAATACGCTGTCTAGTTTGGTCATAGCTTTTCTTCCAAGGAGCAAATGTCTTTAATTTTTAAGGCTGCAGTCACCATCTGCAGTGATTTTGAAGCCCAAGAAAACAGTCTGTTACTGTTTCCACTGTTTCCCCATCTATTTGCTGTGAAGTGATGGGACTGGATGCCATGATCTTCGTTTTCTGAACGTTGAGCTTTAAGCCAACTTTTTCACTCTCCTCTTTCACTTTCATCAAGAAGCTCTTTAGTTCTGCTTCACTTCCTGCCATAAGGGTGGTGTCATCTGCATATCTGAGGTTACTGATATTTTTCCCGGCAGTCTTGATTCCAGCTTGTGCTTCTTCCAGCCCAGTGTTTCTCATGATGTACTCTGCATAGAAGTTAAATAAGCAGGGTGACAACATACAGCCTTGATGTCTGCTTTCCCTATTTGGAACCAGTCTGTTCTTCCATGTCCCGTTCTAACTGTTGTTTCCTGACCTGCATACAGATTTCTCAAGAGGCAGGTCAGCTGGTTTGGTGTTCTCATCTCTTTAAGAATTCCCCACAGTTTGTTGTACTCCATGTGGTCTGTGTGGTTTGGCATAGTCAGTAAAGCAGAAGTAGATATTTTTTCTGGAACTCTTGCTTTTTTGATGATACAGCAGATGTTGGCAATTTGATCTCTGGTTCTTCTGCCTTTTCTAAATCCAGCTTGAACATCTGGAAGTTCACGGTTCATGTACTGTTGAAGCCTGGCTTGGAGAATTTTGAGCATTACATTGCTAGCATGTGAGATGAGAGCAATTGTGTGGTAGTTTTGAGCATTCTNTTAGTTCTAGAAGGTCTTGTAGGTCTTCATAGAACTGTTCAACTTCAGCTTCTTCAGCATTACTGGTCATGGCATAGACTTGGATTACTGTGATATTGAATGCTTTGCCTTGGAAATAAACAGAGATCATTCTGTCGTTTTTGAGATTGCATGCAAGTTCTGCATTTTGGAGTCATTTGTTGCATTTTACACTTGTTTGTTGACTATAATGGCTACTCCGTTTCTTCTAAGGGATTCTTGCCTGCAGTAGTAGATACAGTGGTCATCTGAGTTAAATTCACTCATTCCAGTCCATTTTAGTTCACTGATTCCTAAAATGTCAGTGTTCACTTTTGCCATCTACTGCTCGACCACTTCCAATTTGCCTTAATTCCTGGACCTAACATTCCAGGTTCCCATGCAGTATCGCTCTTTACAACGCTGGAGTTGATTCCATCACTAGTCGCATCCACATCTGCGTGTTGTTTTCGCTTTGGCTCCGTCTCTTCATTCTTTCTGGAGCTGTTTCTCCACTGATCTCCAATAGCATAGTGGGCACCTACCTCCAGTAGCATATTAGGGAGTTCATTTTTCAGTGTCCTGTCTTTTTGCCTTGATACCCCGTACTGTTGATGGGGTTCTCAAGGCCAAGAATACTGGAGTGCTTTGCTGTTCCCTTTTCTAGTCATAGTTTGTGAATCCCATACCCCTAATTTCCTCTTCTCCTTTCCCTCCCCCTTTCCCTCTCCCCTTTGGCAACCCCAGGTTTCCTTTCTCTATCTGTGAGTCTTGTTTCTGTTTTGTATATACATTCATCTGTATTTTCATCAAAATATGAGCTATAGACACTTCTTAACTTTTGCTTGTAATCAGATTGATGATTATTTACAAAGTCACAGGACTGAAGGTGTATACCGAAAAGCAGTCGTCCTTTGCCCCAATCGCTTCTGTTGCTAGTTTTACTTGCGAGGGGCCGCCAGCTTCAACTCTCAGAGGTACTCTCCTGGCTCTTCTCCACACTTAGAGATAACATGGCTTTAGTAGTATTTCTTGACTTTGTCAATTATGGAAATTATCCATTGATAATTGGAATCATGCTTTAATCTTTGTAACTTGATTTGACGTTTTGTTTCGTATGAGTGTGGTTCATTCCTTTTCACTCATGTGTTGTTATGTCCTGTATATATACTGCAACATGTTTATCTGCTGGTTGGTGATAAGACATTTTAGTTATTCAGTGATAGTGCTGCTTTGAACGTTCCTCTACTTGCCTCTAGGTAGATATATGCAAGAGCTTCTCTAGGGCAGTGATTCTCAGAGATTTTGGTTAGAAACCGCTAACATAATTAATACCATAGATTCCCTACTGATTTGAAATAGCACCATTAACATCTGCAAAGTCATAGGATTTTTTGGACTTTTTCCTGACCACAGTGTCCATTGTTTATTTTTGAGTCAGTGGCACAGTTTCAAGTTGCCTATTATTCATCAACCCCTTTCTTATTAATAGAACCTGGATTTAATTGAGTAGTTGTGTACCAAGCTAATTATAATTACTGTAACTATTAACTAAATTCTAGTATTCAGTAGTGCCTTTTTTTTTTTTTTTTTTTTTTTGGAGAAGGCAATGGCACCCCACTCCAGTACTCTTGCCTGGAAAATCCCATGGACAGAGGAGCCTGGTGGGCTGCAGTCCATGGGTCGCGAAGAGTCGGACACGACTGAGTGACTTCACTTTGACTTTTCACTTTCATGCATTGGAGAAGGAAATGGCAACCCACTCCAGTGTTCTTGCCTGGAGAATCCCAGGGACGGCGGAGCCTAGAGGGTTGCTGTCTGTGGGGTCGCACAGAGTCAGACACGACTGAAGCAACTTAGCAGCAGCAGCAGCAGCAGTGCCAGTTTTCCTCCTCCAATCATTTCTTGAAATTTCCTTGCTCATTCTGTTTTTTCTTCCATATAGCCATTAGTGTTATTTTTATCACCTTCAAGGTTGAATCCACTTTAAGACTGAATCAACTTTAAAGGCTTAATATGAGAAGATTTTTGCCTATTCAATATAATAAGTATTCCTTCTCAAAAATAAAGTGTGAGGATATTCTCCTTTTAAGCAAAAATTTTATAACCCTCACGCCTTTTTTTTTTAACAAATCTTCATATCAACCCAGGCCATTTTAAAGTTTAGATATATTTTTAGATATATTTTAGATATTTTTTTTGTATCTATGGGGGGAAATGAAGGGAGTTTTCACTAAGAGTGAAGGAAGTCTTCCAGTTTTTTAGAGGATATACATTTATAAAGATAAGATTTAAAAGATAATAAAGGTAGAAACTGATAAATCTCCCTCTTCCCCATTCCTAAATTTTCTAGTGTTCCGTTCTCCACAGGCAGCTGTTTCTCTTGGGTAACTCATGCACATTTAACAAGCACTCTTATAGTTCTGTTTTTATTATGGAAAAATGCAAACATACGTGAAAATATTAGAACTAACAGGTGCCTAACGAGGCTTCTGGATAGTTAATATGCAACATCAGTTTCACTGAACGTCAGTTTGCCTAGTTGTTGAGTGCATTCAGTCTGATGCCAGACTGCCTGACTTTGAATTCCAGATTCAACGCTTTCTAGCTTTGTGTCCTGGGGAACGTAATTTAACTTCCCTGGACTTCTTTTTCCAATTAAAAAAAAACATATCTCATAGGGATATAATGAGGATTAAATGGATCAATCTGTATCTAAAGCACTAGTAAGTGCTTATGTTATTATTGTCAACACCGTTTAAAACATTAGCAGTGAATACAATGTACATTTGAAGAATCCATAGTATACCATGTAGTGATTTAAAAGTCATAAAGTGCCTTGGAATAAATTGTTTAAAACACGATTGCTGTGGCTAGGACTTCCAAAACTGTGTTGAATAAAAATGGGACGAGTGGGCATTCTTGTCTTGTTCCTGATCTTAGAGAGAGTGCTCTCAGCTCTTCACTGTTGATTATGCTGTTAGTGGTCTTGATGTGGCTCTGTTTTTTAAGTCTTTAGCTGTAGAAGATCTTTTCTGGTAGGCCCCAGTCTCTTCTTATTAGTGGTTAGTCTGCAGATAGTTGTTATTTTGGTGTGCTTGTGAGAGGAGTTGAGCCCAGGGTCTTTTTACTCTACCATCTTCAGCACTTCTTTCTTAAAAGTTGATCAAAAGTGAAAAAGCACCAATATAAGGGAAAATCTATAATTTTGACTGCATTAAAATTAGATCTTTTTGTTTAAAGAAGTGTAACGGCAAGTTTTAAAAACATGGGAGAAATTATTTGCAACAAGTATACTTGGTCAAGAGTTAGTCTCTCTTTTCTTACAAATACATTGAATAGAATAAACAGCTTTACAGAAAAGTGAGAAAAAACTTAAATAGGCATTTCACAAAGGTTTTCACCAAATGACCAATAAATATGCCCAGGAGATGGCTGATCTCATCAAAACCAGAGTAGCGCACACTAACCACAATGAGATATGTGCATCATATTGACAAGAATTAAAGTTTGCCAAGATGAAGTGTCAGCTAGGGAACTGAGCAAGTGGAACTTGTATGCTTCTACTGATAATATAAAAGTCCAGTAGACTAACAGACTGAGAAGTTCAGTTCAGTTCAGTTCAGTTGCTCAGTCATATCCGACTCTTTGCGACCCCATGGACTGCAGCACGCCAGGCTTCCCTGTCCATCACCAACTCCCAGAACTTGCTCAAACTCATGTCCATCAAATCAGTGATACCATGCAACCATCTCATCCCTAGATTACACAAAAATTAAAGTTTTTCTATGGGAAGAAAATGGTGTCAACAAAACTAAAAGACAAAAATGTTGCAATACTGATGACAGACAAAAGTTAGTTTATGTGTATATAGAGTACTTACAAATCATGAACTAAAAAACCATTTTAGCTGAAAAACAAGAGAAAAAGATTGGAACAAGTGATTCAGAGAATAAACAGGATGATTCAATCTCACTAATAATGAAAGAAATGCTAATTAAAACCACTGAGTATTATTTTTATTATTTACAAAGATTAGTTTGGCAAAATACTAAAAGAAAATTTAAAAGAATATTTTAAAATGTATCTTATACAAGTAAAACTTAAAGTAAAGGTCAGGTAAAGACAGATGAATTGCTAAGAGACTAAGAAAATACCCCTGAGCAATAGCTGTAAAATCAGGCTTATGAAGTCACAAAAGGCAGGGCATTATTTCAAATCAGACTTTTATTTCAAGAAGAGACTGGTCACCAGTTTCAAAGGTAGAGGGGCCAAGTAAGCTGTGAATCAGAAATGTACTCTGTGAATGTGAGATTGATGTGGAAACCATTGGTGACTGAAGACTGCTGTTTAGGTAGAGTAATGGAGGTAGAAATAGAAGTAAATTGCGGAGGAAGTAAGGAAGTGATCTCAGTTCAGTTCAGTCACTCTCTTTGCGACCCCATGGTGATCTAGAGAGGGGCAAATCTGACCTGGTGGGTTTTGTCTGTTTTGCTTTTTACTTGATCAGGTGTGAAGCTGGTTAAATATGGGGGTAGATACAGAGAAGCAAAGTGGGTGGGAATGAAATTCAGGATGCAGCGGAGAAATAATGGAAACAATGGGAATGTAGGAGAATAACCCTGAAGTGGAAGCTGTAAAGTCTAGCTTCCGTCATCCTGATTCTATGACACTTAGTTGTTTCACTTACAACAGGGGTTGGCAGACTTTTTCTGTAAAGGGCTAGATGGTAAATATTTTAGTCTTTGTGTGCCAAGGGTCTCATATTTACTCAACCCTGCTGTTCTAGTCCGAGAAGGCAATGGCAACCCACTCCAGCACTCTTGCCTGGACAATCCCATGGACAGAGGAGCCTGATGGGCTGGGGTCCATGGGGTTGCTGAGAGTCGGACACGACTGAGCGTCTTCACTTTCACTTTTCACTTTCATGCATTGGAGAAGGAAATGGCAGCCCACTCCAGTGTTCTTGCCTGGGGAATCCCAGGGACGGCGGAGCCTGGTGGGCTGCCGTCTGTGGGGTCGCACAGAGTTGGACGCGACTGAAGCGACTTAGCAGGAGCAGGAGTTATTAAGCTTTTAAGAAACACAGAAGGTTTAAACTTCCAGGAAAATATCTGTTACAAACTACAAAATAGGGACTTCCCTGGTGGTCTAAAGGCTAAGACTCTGCGCTCTCAGTGCAGGGGACCTGGGTTTAATCCCTGGACAAGGAGCTAGATCCTGTATGCTACAACTAAGACCCAGTGCAGCCAGATTAAAATAAATAAACAAAAGAGTTAAAAAAAAAACTAGAAAATATTTTAAATAGCATATAGAGTCAAAAGTTAATTCATTTTCTATTTTGAGTAACCTGCAAAATGAGATTGAAATCTGTTGTGTGACTAAAAATATATCTTTATTCAATTCCATATAAGAACTTTTAAACAGTTTACTGCCATTGCCTTTTATTATTTATTGACCTTTTGTTTAATAACTTTGGGTTGATTTTAGGCCACCAATAAAATGGAAATGAAAGAGATTGCTAAGACTCTATGGAAAATGAACTCAACCAATCAACCTTTATTTGTTACTAATCCTTTGAAAAAATTCACCATTCCCAAGATCAGGAAGACAGCTGAGAAAGGTAATAATTCTATGGAAGATGGGATTATTTCATAACTGTTACTGCATTTCTCTGATCTTAGTTTATGCTCATCTTCAATTTTGACTGTTCATAAAATTAGCTTAAGTTAGGACTTTAATTCCTTAAACACACATGTACATTTTTCCCACACAAAGTAAGGCAGACACATGTCTCCTATCACTCCCACTAAGTACACAGTTAAAAACACTGGACATCACACATAAAACAAACAAGACTTTGAAGGGTGGAGAGAGGAAGATGAGCCTGTATGAGACCCTGGGAGTTAAGTATTGACATAGCATAAAGTTCTTCAGATTTTCTTTTTATTTCCTTCATGTCTCAAACTGGTTGACCACAACTGAGAAATGCCAACTTTTGCAGACACAAAAAGCCCTAAGAAAAGTGTTCTGTTTTGCTAAGGACTGGGAGTAGGGTAACTTAGAATGTCAGAAACCTATTTAACAGTGAACACTCTATTCCTGCAAAACACCTGGAGGAAGAAACAGCAGTGTGTCTCTTCCTTTTCTCAGCAAAGTGTGAATGGAGGGCTGAAACGTCCGCCTCCGTCTGTGCCGGTGCCTTGCCCTGCGTGGAACGTCATATGGCCCCTCTCTGCTGNCAGTGAACACTCTATTCCTGCAAAACACCTGGAGGAAGAAACAGCAGTGTGTCTCTTCCTTTTCTCAGCAAAGTGTGAATGGAGGGCTGAAACGTCCGCCTCCGTCTGTGCCGGTGCCTTGCCCTGCGTGGAACGTCATATGGCCCCTCTCTGCTGTCCCCACAGTGTCTGGATTTCTGCTCCCTCCCTGTGGTGATGAGTTCCCGGTGGGGATGAGACACTCGGTGGGAGCAGAGTCAGTGAAAACCAGGAGGGGAGCCGAGATCCTGTCACACACGCCGCTGACAGGGTGGCTGTCCCCCTCCCACAGGGTCAGTGGAGGCTGAGTCAGGAGCATCGACCTACCTCTTTCTCCTGGTAACACGACAGCTGCCCGCCCCGCCCCAACACCCCCC
>SJYA01003206.1:1709614-1765480 GCA_006410615.1 Neotragus moschatus
CACCCTTGTCACCACCAGGGTGTCAGTGGAGACCCTGTGGAGAGCCAGTACTTCCTGGTGGTAAAGAGTTAGTCTCCCCACCCCCAGCCTTCTCCTACAGGCACAGTTACCCCTGTGACTTAGTCTTAGTAGAGGCTTATTACCACAGAAGATTGACTATGATCTAGAGTCTCTTAACAGTATCCCAAATGACCAAAATATTTAAAAAATCATCTTACCACCCATCAGGAAAATCTCAACTTGAATGAGAAAAGAAGAATCAACAAATGCCAGCAACACAATAAATAAAACAGATGTTGAAATTATCTGACAAGGCTTTTAAACCAGTCATCGTTTCCACCAATTAAACAAGTCATTCTAATGACGCTTAAACAACCAATTACAAACACTTTTGAAACAAATGGAAAATTGCAAGAAAGAAATGAAAAATGTAATAAAGAACTAAGTAGAAGTTTTGGAACTGAAAAATACAATAATTGAAATAAAAACTAATTGGATGGGTTCCAGAGAAGAATTGAGAAGATTTTGGAAAGAAGTAGTGAATTGGACGATATAGTAACAAATTACCCAGCCTAAACAACAGGGAAGACATCAAATAACAGAGCCTCAGAAACCTGTGGAACAGTAATGACCTAATTTCTTTGTTCTCAAAACTTCAGAAATAGACGAGAGCATAGAGCTGAAAGAGTATTTGAATAAATACTGTCTGAAAGTTCCCCAAATTTGGCAAAAGGCATAAACCGATACAGTCCCAGCTGGTGCAGTGGTGAAGAATCTGCCTGTCAGTGCAGGAGATGCAGGAAACGCGAGTTTGATGCCTGGATTGNTAGACGAGAGCATAGAGCTGAAAGAGTATTTGAATAAATACTGTCTGAAAGTTCCCCAAATTTGGCAAAAGGCATAAACCGATACAGTCCCAGCTGGTGCAGTGGTGAAGAATCTGCCTGTCAGTGCAGGAGATGCAGGAAACGCGAGTTTGATGCCTGGATTGGGAAGATCCCCTGGAGGAGGAAATGGCAACCCACTCCAGTATTCTTGCCTGGAAAATCCTATGGACAGAGAAACCCAGCAGGTTACAGTCCATGGGGTCGCAAAGAGTTGGACATGAATTAACAACTAAACAACAACAAAAAAGGTCGAATGAACCCTAAAGAGGATAAAGCCAGAGAAGTCTATCACAAGGCACATCATAATCAAACTTAACAGAAAAAACCTTGACAGCAACTAAGTGTTTTTATTGGGGAAAAATTGAATGGCACACATTTCATTAGAAACCATGGAGCCCAGAGGAAGTGGCACAACATTTTTTAAGGGCAGAAGGAAAAGAACTATACCTAGAAAAATATCCTCAGAAGTAGAACTGAAATGGACACTCTCAGATGAAGTAAAACTCAAAATTTTTCACTAGTAAATCTTGGTGTAGAATGACTAAACAAAGTTTCCAAGCAGAAAATGACAAAAGAAGCTGGGAACATTAGGAATGAAGGAGGGACAAAGGAGAGAAGAAATACAGGGAAATAGAATCGACAGTCCTCCTCTTGAGTTTTATAATTTTGTTTGACAGTTGGAACAAGGACAGAGGAGCCTGGTGGTCTGCAGTTCATGGGGTCACAAAGAGTTGGACACGAGCACATGTATACATAGTTATCTCAGAATTAAAAGTTGTTTATAAAGACACTATGGATAAATCAAAATGGAATTTTAAAAATGTTCACGTAACCCACAGGAAGGCAGAAAAAGTGAAGTAGAGAATTGAACAACTGAGGGAGAAATAGTAAAATGGAAGGCTTAATCCATATTGTATCAGTTATATTAAATATAATTCATCTCATACCAGTTAAGACATTTACACAATGAATTGAAAAAAAAAAACCATGACCCAACTATAGACTGTTGACAAATGCACTTTAAATATAGGGATATAAGTTGGTTTAAAGTAAGTGTATAGAGAAAGATAAGCCATGCAAACAATCAGAATAAAGCAGAGTGGCTATTTATATCAGCAGACTTCAGAGGAATGAAAATTCCAGAAACAAAAGGGAATATTGCATAAATCCACTAGTAAGATGCAGCAGTCCTAAATACGTAAAAGCTTCAGAAACCATGAAGCAGTACTGATAGAACTGAAAGGAAAAATGGGCAAGTCTGGAATGGCAGCTGGTGATTTCAGTACACCTCTCTCAACAGCCAATAGGACTGCAGAGACAAAAAAAATCAGTGAAGATATAGAAGAACTTAACTTTGTCAACTAACAAGATCGGATTGACATTTGCACATTATTATGACATTATACTCGACACAACAACAGTAGAACAGACATTCTTTTCAAGAACTAATTTGATGCTCATCAAGATAGACGATGTGTTGGGCCATGAAACACACTTCAACATATTTTAAAGAACTGAAGTCAAATAATCTAGAAATTAATGATAGAAAGCATTAGATAAGTCTTTGAACACATGGAAAGTAAACAATATATTTCTAAATATTCATGAGATTTCAGAAATACATTGTATTGAATAAAAAAGGAGATGGGAACAACTGAATCGTGGCTGACAAATTTATAACACTAAATACTTCCATTAGAAAATAGGTTTCAAACAAGTAGTCTTAAGTTTCCTTCTTAAGGAACTAGAAAAAGAGTAACAGGATAAACCCATAACAAACACAAAGAAAAAAAAATGAAATTAAGAAGCTGGTTGCAAAGATAAAGAAGTTGACAAACCTTTAGGAAGGTTACCTGTAGTGAGACTGACAAAAAGACACAAACTACAACTCTCAGAAATGATATATCACTACTGAGCCACAGAATTGAAAGCGTAACAAGAGAATATTATAGATAGATCTAAGTACATAAACTTAGATGAAAGGGGCCAGTTTGTTAAAAAGTACAAATTTCCAAAAGTCACCGGGTACTAAATAGATCATTTAATAGCCTTATAACTGCAGGCATTCCTCACTTTGTTGCTCTTCACAGATACTGTGTTTTTTACATATTGAAGGTTTGTGGCAACCCTGTATCAGGCAAATCTGTGGATGCCTATTTTACAACAGCAGTCACTCACTTTGTGTCTCTGTATCAAAGTTTTGTAATTTTCACAGTATTTTAAACTTCTTTGCTGTTACATTTGTTAATGATCTGTGATTAGTGATCTTTGATGTTATCGTTGCAAAAAGATTATGATTCACTGAAGGCTCAAATGATTGTTAGCGTTTTTGTAGCAATAAAGTATTTAAAATCAAGGTTATAGAAATTGTTTTTTAAACATAATGCTGTTGCACACTTAATAGACTTTATTGTGGTGGTCTGGAGCTGAATACACAACATCTCCAAGATATGTCTGTATTATAGAAATGGAATTCATAGTTGAAAAAAACCTGTTGGAAAAGAAATCCCCAGGCCCAGATGGTTTTACTGGAGAATTCAAGTCAACATTGAAGAAAGGAGCTAATACAAATCCTTTACAATTTCTTCTATAAAATAGAAGAGGAAAGAATAACTATTAGTATAGTGTTATCCTGGTACCAAAGCTAAACAAATGTAATACAAAAAAAGAAAACTACAGACCAATACCCATCATGAACCTTAACACACAAATTCTATATGAAATATAAAGAAATAGTATTCAGCAATGTATAAAATGAATTATATGTTATAACCAAGGGAGTTTTGTTCAAGGGATGCAAGACTGGTTTCGGATCTGAAAGTCAATCTGTATTCACGAGACGAGGAATAACAATCACAAGATCGTATAAATTTATACAGAAAAAACTTGACAGAAAGCAACATTCATGATAAAGACTCAGCACTCTGGGAATAGAGAACTCAGCTTGATTTAAAAAAAAAAGTATGTAAAAAATACATATAGCTAACCTCCAGAAAGAAAACCACAGTCCCAGAAAACCAACCAAAATGATCACATGGACCACAGCCTTGTGTAACTCAATGAAATTATGAGCTGTACTGTGCAGCGCCACCCAGAATGGATGGGTCATGGTGGAGAGTTCTGTGACAAAACGTGGTCCACTAGAGATGGGAATGGCAAACCACTTCAGTATTCTTGCCTTGAGAAATCCCATGAAAAGTATGAAAAGGCAAAAAGATATGACACTGGAAGATGCACCCCTCAGGCCAGTAGGTATCCAATGTGTTAATGGTAAAGAGTGGAGAAATAGTCTCCAGAAAGAAGGAAGAGGCTGAGCCAAAGCCAACGATGCCTAGCTGTGGATGGGCTTCCCTGGTAGCTCAGTCAGTAAAAAATCTGCCTGCAGTGGAGGGGACCTGGGTTCGATCCCTGGAGAAGGAAGATCCCCTGGAAAAGGAAATGGCAAATCACTCCAGTGTCCTTGCCTGGAAAATACCATGGACAGAGGAGCCTGGCGGGCTGCAGTCCATGGGGTTGCAAGGAGTCAGGCGACTGTCACAGTGGTGGTGAAAGTAAAGTTCAGTGCTGTAAAGAACAGTATTGCATAGGAACATAGAGTGTTAGGTTCATGAATCAAGGTAAATTGGATGTGGTCAAACAGGAGATGTCAAGAGTGAATATCAACATTTTAGGAATCAGTGAAGTAAAACAGACAAATATGGCCTTGGAGTACAAAATGAAGCAGGGCAAAGGCTAATGGAGTTTTGCCAAAAAAATACACAGGACATAGCAAACACCCTCTTCCAACAACACACCAGATGACTCTACAATGGACATTACCAGATGATCAATACTGAAATCAGATTGATTATATTCTTTGCAGCTGAAGCTGAAGAGTCTCTATACAGTTAGTAAAAAAAAAAAAAAAAGACCTGAAGCTGATTGTGATTTCAGATCATGAGCTCCTTATTGGAAAATTCAGACTTAAAGTAGAGAAAACCACTAGGCTATTCAGGTATGACCTCAATCAAATCCCTTATGATTATACAAGGGAAGTGAGAAATAGATTTAAGGGATTGGTTAGGTCTGATAGAGTGCCTGAAGAACTACGGATGGAGGTTCATAGCACTGTACAGGAGGCAGTGACCAAAACCATCCCCAAGAAAAAGAAATGCAAGAAGGGAAAATGGTTGCTTGAGGAGGCTTTACAGATAGCTGAGAAAAGAAAAGAAGCAAAAGACAAAGGAGAAAAGGAAAGATAGATATACCTATTTGAATGCAGAGTTCCAAAGACTAGCAGGAGAGATAAGAAAGCCTTCTCAAGTGAACAATGCAAAGAAATAGAGGAAAACAATTGAATGGAAAAGACTAGAGATCTCTTCAAGAAAATCAGATACCAAGGGAATATTTCTTGCAAAGATGGGCACAATAAAGGACAGAAATGGTATGGGCATAACAGAAGCAGAAGATACTAAGAAGAGGTGGCCNAAAAAAAAAAAAAAAAGACCTGAAGCTGATTGTGATTTCAGATCATGAGCTCCTTATTGGAAAATTCAGACTTAAAGTAGAGAAAACCACTAGGCTATTCAGGTATGACCTCAATCAAATCCCTTATGATTATACAAGGGAAGTGAGAAATAGATTTAAGGGATTGGTTAGGTCTGATAGAGTGCCTGAAGAACTACGGATGGAGGTTCATAGCACTGTACAGGAGGCAGTGACCAAAACCATCCCCAAGAAAAAGAAATGCAAGAAGGGAAAATGGTTGCTTGAGGAGGCTTTACAGATAGCTGAGAAAAGAAAAGAAGCAAAAGACAAAGGAGAAAAGGAAAGATAGATATACCTATTTGAATGCAGAGTTCCAAAGACTAGCAGGAGAGATAAGAAAGCCTTCTCAAGTGAACAATGCAAAGAAATAGAGGAAAACAATTGAATGGAAAAGACTAGAGATCTCTTCAAGAAAATCAGATACCAAGGGAATATTTCTTGCAAAGATGGGCACAATAAAGGACAGAAATGGTATGGGCATAACAGAAGCAGAAGATACTAAGAAGAGGTGGCCAGAATACACAGAAGAACTGTGCAAAACAGGTCTTAGTGACCCAGATAATCACTCACCTAGAGCCAGACATCCTGGAGTGTGAAAGCAAGTAGGCCTTAGGATGAACCTAGTGAAGGTGATGAAATCACAACTGAGCTATTTCACATCCTAAAAGATGACGCTGTGAATATGCTATGCTTGGTACACCAGCAAATTTGGAAAACCTGTGGCCACAGGACTGGAAAAGGTCAGTTTTCATTCCAGTCCCAAAGAAGGACAATGCCAAAGAATGCTCAAACTGCTGCCCAGTTGAGTTCATTTCACATGTTAGCAAAGTAATGCTCAAAATCCTTCAAGCTAGGCTTCAATAGTACGTGACCAAGTACTTCCAGATTTACAAACTGGATTTAGAAACGGCAGAGGAATCAGAGATCAAATTGCCAACATCCGTTGGATCATTGAAAAAGCAAGAGAGTTCCAGAAGAACATCTCCTTCATTGACTACACTAAAGCCTTTGACTGTGTGTATCACAACAAACTGCAAAATTCTTAAAAGCTGAGAATACTAGACCACCTTGCCCACCTCCTGAGAACCCTGTAGGCAGGTCAAGAAGCAACAGAACTGGACATGGAACAACAGACTAGTTCAGAATTGTTAAAGGAGGAGATCAATGCTGTATATTTTCACCCTGTTTATGTAACTTATATGCAGAGTATATAATGCGAAATGCTGGGCTAGATGAATCATAAAGTGGAATCAACCATAAAACAGGAAAAAGACATGAATAGTCATTTCACTAAAGAGAATGTATAGATTGGCAAATAAGCACAAAAATGATATTCAATATCTTAGCTGTTAACAAAGTGCTAGTGAAAACCACAATAGGGGCTCCCTACATTCTTCTTAAAACAGCTGAAATAAGAATAGCAATGCCAGAAGCTAGGAAGAATAGGAGAAGCCAGATCAGTCATGCAACCAATGGAAGTGTAAGATAGTTCAGCCAGTTTTTGAAAAAGTTTAATAGTGTCTTGACAAACTAAACATGCAGCCACCAGGCATTTATCCCAGAGAAATGGATGCTTATGTCCACACTGAAACCTATATGGAAATGTTTATAGCAGCTTATTTGTAGTAGTCAAAAATTGTTAATCACCCTGATTTCCATTGAGTAAGTGGTTAAAGAATGATGCCTCCATACTTTAGGATACTTAGCAAGTAAAAAAAAAAAAAAAGATTTACTGTATCAGCAGCTTGATTGAATCTCAAAAACAATATGCTGAATTTAAAAAGCCAGTCTCCATAGGTTGTAAATATTAATTGTAAATATAACAGAACTTTATAATATAAAGTTCCATTTACAAAACATTCTTGAAATAATGAAAGCATAGAGATGGAGAGCAGATTGGTAGTTCTAGGATTTAGAGGCAGAGAGGAGGAATAAGTTTATCAGTATTACTATATGTAAAGGAGTAGAATAAGAATGATCTTTGTGGTGATGTAACAATTGTGTATCTTGATTATAGTGGTGGTTACATACACGTAACTGCACATAAAACTAGTAAAATATTAATGAGGTCTATGTATTAGACCAATGTCATTTTTCTGGTTTTCATATTTCATTATAGTTACATGAAGTGTTTACACTGGGGAGTTTGGGCTAAGGGTATATATTAGAGAGCCTCTATAAAAATGTCATATGGTGTATATTCATGTCAACATAACTTAAACATAAGCACACATGCATAAAGTCACATATCTTATGACATGACCAAATTTTGTAATGAATTGTTAAAAATATTAAAGTGAAAAGTAAATGGAAAGGAGGTGAAGAATAAGTTGTTTTTGAAAAATGGAGGTTTGTAGTATTTTCTGTTAGTTTTGCCACTGTCTTATCCTGTTGATTATTAAATACAGAGGACCATTGTTTATGTTAGATTCATGTATATGGAAATTGCCTTAAATTATATACATCACTGACCCTCATTATTCACAGATTCCATATTTGCCATATTTTCAAATTCTCCTACTTGTGTTTATAACCTCAGCACCAGTACTCAGCAGAGCACTTTCAGTCATTTGCAGAATGGTGAAAAATTTGAGTCACTTGATGCACTTGTATCCAGAGGAGACAGTGCTCTGCATCTTATTCCAGCTGTCATATTATAATTAAGTGTCCATTTCATCACCTGTTTAGTGCTGTGTTGTTTGCATTTTTATTGGTGATGTCACCATTTAAAATGGCCTCCACCATGTAATGCTGAAATGCTGTCTATAGTGTTTTAAGCTCAAGAGGTCTATGATGTGTCTTACAGAGAAAACGCATGTTACATAAACTACCCTATAACATAAAGCTACAGGACTATTGGCTAAAAATATGGCACATTCAGAAAAAGGAAAACAAAATTCACCAACTTGTATATCAAGCCTCTCCAGAAAGTGTTGAAGGAACATTTGAGTACCTTTCCTGTGGAGAGAATGGAATCTACATTTGTAGACTCATGAGATGACCATCAGGAAAAAGCTTGTAGGCAGCATTGTAGGAAGGTGAAAAGCCAAAGAGACACTTGATCATGGCACTAAGGGTCAGGAGAATGTTAAGCCCTTCTTGGCTAGAGCTTGCTGGCTCCCATGTTTCAGAAGGTGATATTGGATGCAGGCAAGTTCTGCAGAACAGGAGACTGTGGAAGAATTTCAAAGACACCTGCTAAATGTTATACAGGAAAAGGTTATGTGGCAAGTTTTCAATGAGACTGGCTCATTTTACAGAGATGTTGGCAGGCAAGCTTACTGCACATGGCATTCCAGTTGTCAAAAATGTCACCAGAGGCCTACAGGAACCTAACCCTGTATTTCTACTAAGACTAATATTAATAGTTCAATATTCACTGATTCAAGGTTGGAAGCAACTTTAATATACTGTAACTTCCACAAATAACAAGAATCAGCTGTATTCCCTAATTTCCTCTGGGTCCTCTTCCTTAAGGGTTTTGATTCTTTAATGCATCTACTTAATATAACAATGCTTAAAACATTGCTCACTGTCCTCCAAAAGGCTCATGGCACCATATCAGTCAAGAGTTAACAGAGATGTTCTGGTATTATTGCAAGTCAAAATAACCAAATAGTTTACTAGTATATAGGTTGCCTTATTTGGGGGAAATACAACAAATGTTCATGACCTAACATGAGCTACAAGGTTTGTGTAACAATGTATGTTGTAGAGCCTGTACATCTTAAGTTGAAAATGAGTCACCTATGTACCATCTAGTATATCTGTGTCAGCTTTTAAGAACTCCCAGTAGGTAAGTGGAGTAAGACAAGGTTCCTATTTTCATTTATACCAGGTATAGGAAGTCTGTATTACTGTTACAAAGTCTTAAATATATACAAATGCCTCCAGATGTTAATGAAACTTCCAAGTACTTGGTTATTTTGTGTCTTATACATATCTATAGTTGTCATTGTGCAGATGTACAATGATGTTATTTTAATTTTTTATGACACCAAAAACATTTTGTATTGTGGTATAGCCGATTAGCAATGTTGTAGTTTCTGGTGAACAATGAAGGGTCTTATCCATACATATACATGTATCCATTCATCCCCCAACCCCTCTCCCATCTGGGCTAGCACATAACATTGAGCAGAGTTTCATGTACTGTCCAATAGGTCTTTGTTGGTTATCCATTTTAAATATAGCAGTGTGTACATGACCTTCCCAAAGACCCTAACTATCCTACAATGATGTCATTTTAAACACAAATAACCGCTTACCCTCTTCTTTATTTTTAGTTTACCTGTCACCTTGTTACACCAATACTAGAGAGTATAGTTTCATACATGATACTCTCAACGAGTGCCGGCTTGATGTAAGCACTGACCTACAATCTTCATGGCAGTTTGGGGATACAAAACTGATTCACAATGAGGGTCTAGAAAAAAAATTTACTTCTAAGAGGTAAGTTACTGTGACCTAAAGATGTTTGAGATTTTGTTTGCTTTTTCTGTGAGGTGTTTATACAAATTTTTTATTTCTGCCATTTGAGATTTTATAAGTGTTACTAAGAAAATAAGTACAGAAGTGTTTTACTCATTATTTTGTTGCCATCTCATAGCTTTTTGTAACAGTAATGAGGTACATGTGAGATTTGATTAGTAAGTTTTATACATTATTGTAGCCAGGTTTCAGACACACCCTTCTAATTTTTTAATCTTCGTAAATTTTTCAGAAGCATAACATCAGCACATTAATTAAACAGTTAATTCATTAATTAAACAGTTTGTAGATGCCTTGCGCCTCTTGCATAATATAAAACAGCATTAAAGTATTTAGAATGTACCTTTTTTCTTGATTCGGTCCTTCAGAGACTGAGTTGATGTTTTAATCTGGCACAGTTGTATCTGGCTGTTTCCAGCTATTCCACTAGAGCCACAATTTCTGACACTTAACTTTTAAAAAGTACCCATTCTCCGACTTCTCTGGCAGTCCACTGGTTAAGACTCCGCGCTCCCTGTGCAGAGGGCACTGATTCGATCCCGGGTCGGGGAACTAGATCCCACATGCCGCATAGCAGGACCAAAAGAGAAAAAAAAGTACCCCTTCTGTTTTGAGGAAAGACACATTCCATTAGGTAGTTTTGATAAGAAAAAATAACAGCACATGGGAAGTTCTCATTGAAAACACTTTATAGGTACAGATCTTGCGTAAACACGGTTCAGCATTTTCATTTTCTGAACTTGCTTCCTTCACCATTTTGCATTTTAAGTTAGAACCTAACTGTAGCTTGATGGACTCACTTTGAGAACTTGTTTCGGAATGTGTTTGATCTCTTTTTTTTGTTTTAGAATCAATTCTTCTTGACTCAAACATGCTATCCCACTTGGTGTCAGTTTGGGAGAATGGATAGAAATGACAGAATTAGTTGATGGCGTAATCTTTCCTAAAAACCACACTTTTGAGCAAAAGTAGAATGGACTGACTATATGCTGCCCCCTCCAGATTGAAATAATGGTTTGATCAAAAATTAATTCTTGCATTGTTCCTTGATTTGAGTTATAATAGGCATTTTAATTTGTGTCCTTTTTCACAATGCCCCCTAATACTTCATTTCAACCATTTATTTCTCCCTGTTAACATTACAAAAGAGTTAAAACAACTCCCCAACAATACAAGACCTAACAGAACATTCTAAATAACTAATAGGTGTAGGATTTATGTATTTGCCCAATTAGACAAACTCATTTATATCCCGTAGTATTTGATACTCATTTTATATTGGTTTTGTCTGATTTCCTTACTACATTATGAATTTTATCTTACTTGCTTTTGTGTCCATTGTATAGAACTGAGTCTGGCAACACAGTGGGCAATTAATTGTTAAATTAAGCTACATTTTAATTTTATCATTTTAAATGAATGATACTAAAAAATACCCATAAGTAGCCTTAAGGCATAGGTTTTTTTTTTTTTTTAAAAGGAAATACCAGAATGGTTAGCAGAAGAGGAAAATAGGTTAGACAGATAAAAAGAGAAAGTGTTAATAGGATTGACTGCCTCTAGCTTTTCTTTTTGTTGTTCCCCTTAGAGGAGTTTATAACCTCTGTCTTATCAAAAGCAAGTAGTTCCAAAAATGCACCAGTCTCCGTTTCTCATCCACATTGCATCTACTACTTCTTAAGTGTGAAATCAGCAGAAACACGTTAATCATCTAAATATATGTGTATTCAGTCACTCATTGAGCATTTCAGTGCCTACTGTGTCAGAAAATGTATTTAATTCAGTTCAGTTCAGTTCAGTCTCTCAGTTGTGTCTGACTGTTTGTGACCTCATGGACTGCAACATGCCAGGCTTCCCTTCCATCACCAACTCCCAGAGCTTACTCAGACTCATGTCCATTGAGTTGGTGATGCCATCCAACCATCTCATCCTCTGTTGTCCCCTTTTCCTCCTACCTTTAATCTTTCCCAGCATCAGGGTCTTTTCAAATGAGTCAGTTCTTCATTTTATCACCCTCAGAGAAAAATGAATGTTTTCTCCTCAACCTTTGAGAGTTTATATTCCAGTAGAGAAGACATACAGCTAAATGTAAAATCATATGTTATAATAAAGATGTAGGTGCATAGATGTAGAATTGACCATTCTTCCTAAGAGTCTTGAGAGGTGTTTTGAAGAGTTAAGAACTTTAGCTGGTCTCACACAGATGTATAGAACGGACGTTTGGACTCTGAGGGAGAGGGAGAGGGTGGGATGGTTTGGGAGAATGGCACTGACACATGTATACTATCATGTAGGAAACGAATCGCCAGTCTATGTTCGATACAGGATACAGGATGCTTGGGACTGGTGCACGGGGATGATCTAGAGAGTTGATGTGGGGTGGGAGGTGGGGGGCGGGGTTCAAGATTGGGAACTCATGTACACCTGAGATGGAAAAAAAATTAAATTAAAAAAAAAAAGAACTTTAGCTGGTCTCAGTGGATAAGAGAACTGAATTCAGTTCTTAAGTATATTGCCCTATTTGTATCAGTTTGACCCTTTTTTGTTTTAAGATAACTCTCCTTTAAACATTTCAAATTTATATGAAAGGGTATCATTTTAAAGATCGTCAATACCTATCTTGACACTGAGGTTGAATTTGTACTTGGCATCTCAGTTCATTCCACCCCAGATGAGTAGACTGAACCAGCCATGCTTAATTTCATTTACTATATCAATGATTGGGTCCAAGATGAAGTAAAACTAAATCAGTTTGGGCCAGGGACACCCTGGGAAAAGGGGTAAATCCTCTGTGTCCATTTTGGGAGGATCAGTTCCTGGAGGTTTACTGTATTCCTTCATTGGAGTCTTGTTTCCCTGACTCTCCACAGTCCTGTCTGAATCCTTGCTTAGGTGTCTGTACACTGAAGAAAAGACTTTATGGACTGACTTTGCTAAGAAAAGACCTATTCCCCTGTGGGTGGGGACATGCTGCAGATTGCTGTGACACTGGGTTAATGGTGCAGAGTTCCCTGTGAAGGGGTGTGTGTGGCTCCATGTCTCAGGGATTGTGATGTAACTCATTGGATTAAGCCACTGGGATCCACAACATTGACAACTGTGTGATCTTTGGAAAGCACTGCCAGGCGTCTGCAGAGGCTCCAAGGACTGTTAGGGTTCTCAGTGGCACCTCCTTGTCGTAAACGAAGCAGAGCACCAGAGCAAGCAGCAGTGCTTGCTGCCAAGCTGCCTGGTGTGCACTCTCGGCCATGCAGGCCTGGTACAGGTACCTGTGTGGTGACAGAGCTGGTTATAAACACCTCTGTACCCCTGGGGGCCACAGCTGATACCAAGGCAAGTGCCAGTGGCAGGGGTGCTGGCGTCTGTAGGGGTCCTGGCTGTTGGTGTGCAGCACTGTGGCTACTGGATCTTGCCACAGACACATAGCTGAAGAGGCCAGTGATGGGGCCCAGAGGTATCCAGGTGCATAGCTGGAGGGGCTAGCTGTAGGTGAGCTTAGCGGGGCAGGCCAGTGACTCAAGACAGGGCTGGATCTGGGCCCACATGCTTCTCCGGGGCCCTGGCTTTCAGCAGGGTCTCACCATGGTGCTCACATAGCAATTTAGGTTGGTGACAGGTGTAAGTACACACTTGGAGGGACTAGTCCCAGGCACCTATGTGGTTGAAGGGTGTCAGTTCAGGGTGGTGTGTTGCCCTTCTGCAGTAGAAGAGGCACAGACTGGCTGCTAGTGGGGATCTAAAAGAGGAGAGGGTGGGGAGGGACTCGAGAGACAGGCATCAGCAAATGAAAATACTTGTGGACAGAACCTGGTGAAATTTGCAGGGGTCCAGGCAAATCTGTGCTGGCTTTTGGTTTCTTTGGTGGTGAAAGTTGTCAGGGTCATCTGTAGAGCAGGTCACTGGGAAATGCAGTCTCTTGCTGTGTGGCTGCTAGGTAGTCCCTGCCTTTCTTCCCATTCCTAGCATCAGTATATGCCCTGGCTTTGCCAGTATATTCAGTTCAGGTCAGTTGCTCAGTTGTGTCCGACTGTTTGCAACCCATGAACTGCAGCATGCCAAGCTTCTCTGTCCATCACCAACTCCCAGAGCTTTGCTCAAACTCATGTCCATTGAGTCGGTGATGCCATCCAACCATCTCATCCTCTGTTGTCCCCTTCCCCTCCTACCTTCAATCTTTCCCAGCATCAGGGTCTTTTCCAATGAGTCAGTTCTTTGCATAGGTGACCAAAGTATTGGAGCTTGATCTTTAGCATCACTCCTACCAATAAATATTCAGGACTGATTTCCTTTAGGATTGACTGATTTGATCTCCTTGTTATCCAAGGGACTCTCAAGAGTCTTCTCCAACACCACAGTTCAAAAGCATCAATTCTTCAGCACTCAGCTTTCTTTATGGTCCAACTATCACATCCATACATGACTACTGGAAAAACCATAGCTTTAACTAGATGGACCTTTGTTGGCAAAGTAATGTCTCTGCTTTTTAATACGCTGTCTAGGTTGGTCACAACTTTTCTTCCAAGGAGCAAGCGTCCTTTAATTTCATGGCTGCAATCACCATCTGCAGTGATTTTGGAGCCTAAGAAAATAAAGTCTGTCACTGTTTCCACTGTTTCCCCATCTGTTTGCAATAAAGTGATGGGACCGGATGCCATGACCTTTGTTTGCTGAATGTTGAGTTTTAAGCCAGATTTTTCACTCTCCTCTTCACTTTCATTAAGAGGCCCTTTAATTCCTCTTTGCTTTCTGCCATATGGGTGATGTCACCTGCATATCTGAGATTATTGATATTTCTTCTGGCAATCTTGATTCCAGCTTGTGCTTCATCCAGCCCAGTGTTTCTCAGATGTACTCTGCATGTTAGTTAAATAAGCAAAGTGACAATATACAGCCTTGACTTACTCCTTTCCCATTTGGAACCAGTCCATGTCCACTTTTAACTATTGCTTCTTGACTGCATACAGATTCCTCAGGAGGCTGGTAAGGTGGTCTGGTATTCCCATCTCTTTAAGAATTTCCCGCAGATTGTTGTGATCCACACAGTCAAAGGCTTTGGCATAATCAGTAAAGCAGAAGTAGATGTTTTTCTGGAACTCTCTTGCTTTTTTGATGATCCAGTGGATGTTGGCAGTTTGATCTCTGGTTCCTCTCCCTTTTCTAAATCCAGCTTGAACATCTGGAAGTTCTTGGTTCACATACTGTTGAAGGTTTGCTTGGAGAATTTTCAGCATTACTTTGCTAGTATGTGACATGAATGCAATTGTGCGGTAGTTTGAACATTCTTTAGCATTGCTTTTCTTTGGGATTGGAATGAAAACTGACCTTTTCCAGTCCTGTGACCACTGCTGAGTTTTCCAAATTTGCTGGCATATTGAATGCAGCACTTTCACAGCATCATCATTTAGGATTTGAATACCTCAGCTGGAATTCCATCACCTCCACTAGCTTTGTTCATAGTGATGCTTGCTAAGGCCAACTTGATTTCGCACTCCAGGATGTCTGGCTCTAGGTGAGTGATAACACCATCGTGGTTATCTGGGTCATGAAGATCATTTCTGTATAGTTCTTCTGTATATTCTTGCAACCTCTTCTTAATATTTTCAGCTTCTGTTAGGTCCATACCATTTCTGTCCTTTATTGTGCCCATCTTTGCATGAAATGTTCCCTTGGTCTCTCTAATTTTCTTGAAGAGATCTCTAGTCTTTCCCAGTCTATTGTTTTCCTCTATTTCTTTGCATTGTTCACTGAAGAAGGCTTTCTTATCTCTCCTTGCTATTCTTTGGAACTCTGCATTCAGATGGATATCTTTCCTTTTCTCCTTTGCCTCTCCCTTCTCTTCTTTTCTCAGCTATTTGTAAGGCCTTCTCAGACAACCATTTTGCATTTTTGCATTTTTCTTGGCGATGTTCTTGATCACTGTCTCCTATATAATGTCATGAATCTCTGTCCATAGTTCTTCAGGCACTTTATCAGGTCTAATCCCTTGAATCTTTGTCACTTCCACTGAATAATCTTAAGGGATTTTATTTAGGTAATACCTGAATGGTCTAGTGGTTTTCCCTACTTTCTTCAGTTTAAGTCTGAATTTTGCATTAAGGAGCTCATGATCTGAGCCACAGTCAGCTCTTGGTCTTGCTTTTGCTGCCTGTATAGAGCTTCTCCATCTTTGGCTGTAAAGAATATAATCAATCTGATTTTGGTGTTGACCATCTGGTGATAATCCATGTGTGCAGTCTTCTCTTGTGTTGTTGGAAGAGGGTGTTTGCTATGACCAGTGTGTTCTCTTGGCAAAGCTCTGTTAGCCTTTCCCCTTCTTCATTTTGTACTCCAAGGCCAAATTTGCCTGTTAGTTCAGATATCTCTTGACTTCCTACTTTTGCATTCCAGTCCCCTATGATGAAAAGGATATCTTTTTTGAGTGTTAGTTCAAGAAGATCTTGTAGGTCTTTACAGAACCATTCAACCTCAGCTTCTTCAGCATTACTGGTCGGGGCATAGATTTGGATTACTGTGATATTGAATGGTTTGCCTTGGAAACGAACAAAGATCATTCTGTTGTTTTTGAGACTGCACCCAAGAACTGCATTTCACTCTTGTTAACTGAGTGCTACTCCATTTCTTCTAAGGGATTCTTGCCCACAGTAGTAGATACAATGTTCATTTGAATTATGTTAGTCAATTCCAGTCCATTTTAGTTCACTGACTCCTAAAGTGTCAATGCTCAGTCTTGCCATCTCCTGTTTGACCACTTCCAATTTACCTTGATTCATGGACCTAACATTCCAGGTGGATCACAACAAACTGGAAAATACTTAGAGAAATGGGAATACCAGTCTACCTTACCTGTGTCCTGAGAAATCTGTGTGCAGGTCAAGAAGCAGTAGTTAGAACTGGACATAAAACAACAGACTGCTTCCAAATTGGGAAAGGAGTATGTCAAGGCTGTATGTTGTCATCCTGCTTATTTAACTAATATACAGAATACATCATGAGGAATGCCAGACTGGATGAAGCACAAGCAGGAATCAAGATTTCTGGGAGAAATATCAATAACACAGATGACACCACCTATATGGCAGAAAGCAAAGAAGTTCTAAAGAGCCTCTTGATGAAAGTGAAAGAGGAGAGTGAAAAAGCTGGCTTAAAAGGCAACATTCAGAAAACTAAGATCATGGCATCCAGTCTCATTAATTCTTTGGAAATAGATGGGGAAACAATGGAAACAGAGATTTTATTCTAGGGGGCTCCAAAATCACTGCAGATGATGACTGCTGCCATGAAATTAAAAGATGCTTGCTCCTTGGTGAAAAGCTATGACCAATCTAGACAGCATATTAAAAAGCAGAGACATTACCTTGCCAACAAAGGTCCATCTAGTCAAAGCTATGGTTTTTCCAGTAGTCATGTATGGATGTGAGAGTTGGACCATAAAGAAAGCTGAGGGCTGAAGAATTAATGCTTTTGACCTTTGGTGTTGGAGAAGACTCTTGAGAGTCCCTTGGACACCAAGGAGATCACATCAGTCAATCCTAAAGGAAATCAGTCCTGAATGTTAATTGGAAGGACTGATTCTGAAGCCCCAATGCTTTGACCACCCGATGCAAAAAACCATTTGGAAAAGACCCTGATGCTGGGAAAGATTGAAGGCGGGAGGAGAAGGGGATGACAGAGGATGAGATGTTTGGATGGAATCACCAACTCAATGGACATGAGTTTGAGCAAGCTCTGGGAGTTGGTGATGGCCAGGGAAGCCTGGAATGCTGCAGTCCATGGAATCACAAAGAGTCATACACACCTGATTGACTGAACTGAACTTAGATCGTAAGAAAAACCAGAAGAGAAATTAGGAAAACAGAAAGAAGTATCAACAGTGGAGTTGAAAGTTAAGGCCGACATCTCTGGGAAAAGAGAAGTTGTCATGATCTCATCAGTGAGTCTTGCTTGTAATTTTGCTGTGTGTTTTGTTCCCAAGGCTGTCTACTGTTAAAGGTGAATTATTCTCGCATATAAATATTAATATTTGTGAGTGGTATCCCAGGAAATAAGAATTATTAGTAGCATGTGGTGTTCAAAAGGAGTTTTCCTTTGATTGGTATACACATTACTTTCTAGATTCTATAGCTTCTCCATTGCTGATAATCTTTTGGAATTACAGCTCTGTCCTAGTGACTGAACCACGCTTGTATCACCTGGTGTCGCAGTTGCTACTGTTACTACTGCTGAGCAAGCCATGTAGAACTCCTTACCTAATGCACCAGTGTTTCAGTAGTTCTTGTGGAATGTAGGTGAGATTTCAGGAGTTTAGATTATAATTTTTGTTTTCTATTTTTAGCAAGCTTGAAGTATTTGTCTTTTTGAAAATTCTGTTGATGGTCTCATTTAACTATTCACTGTTTTGCTTTAGGTCAGAGATGCGTGAGACTGGAAGGCATGGCAGAGAACTTGAAGAACATTTCTGCTTTTTAGCACTTCGTCAGAAGGATGTGGCTGAGATATATCACAATGGAATAAGTACCAAAGCATCGTCACTGAGGATACTAGGAAACCCTCTTCTTGGAATTTATATATTTAGACACGTTGATGTTGCCTTGAATTATGCTCATAGTAGAAGCACTACTGTAGAAAGTATTATCATTTTTAAGGTTGGTGGCATGAAAGAACTATTATATTCAGTTTGCTTTAATTGACCTAAACATTATTTTACTTTCAATATGAAATATTGTTTTAAACTCGCATTGTATAAAATAAATAATAGGTATCATCATCATCACCATTTGAAATTTTCCCCTATTTTTGACTCTAGTGGGTATGCAGCATAAAATCTTCAAGTAACCAAAGGCAGGCTTTATCATCTTGGTTTCCTAATGTATATTTTTTCTGTTCTAATTGACTTTATTCTCTTTCTCTCTCTCTTTTGTTCAGACTATAATTAATATCAGAGTGTTTTCAGTGTCTTTTTCCAGAACATTGGTATTAATAATTCTGGTTTAGCTACAGTTATTAAGCTCCTACTATTTATTTTAATTAACAGTCTTAGACAATATTAATTACTTTGTTTTGATAATTTTACTATCTTATATAAGATGTTAGCATTAGGAAAAACTGGGTTAGAAGTATATAGACCTCTGAATTGTTTTCTAACTCTTTTGAAAGTCTGAAGTTATTCAAAATTGAGAAAAAAAAAAAATCAGTCTTACAGTCGAATTGTAAGCATCAACAGACACAGGTAGGCTAAGATATACTTTTTGGTTAATTGCAGCTTTGCCAAGACTACTAAAATCACAGTAGGTAGACAAGACCCTCAGTTATGTAACTTAGGATGTGTGCCCCACATAAAACCAATGATTCATTTGGTATTATTTCGTTATTTTTAGATCTTGGGTATTATCAAAGTCATAAAGTATAATTTATATTAGAATACTGATATTAGGAAATTTGGAACATACTCAGAAGCTCCAAAAAGCCCATTGATAATGATAGTTAATTTTTTTGTATAATTCATCTTTTGCTCATATATGTGGATATGCATTGTACAATGGTCATTAAAATACATTACTACTTTTATACTATATAACTTTTTTATTGATTATAAAATCAACATTTTCCATACCATTCAATATTTTTTGTAATATCATTTTGAATGACTATATAATATTCCACTGTACAGCACTACCATAAATATTTCACCAAATTTTTCAAAGTTGAGATATAAATTACTTTTGCTTTGTTCTGTTTTGTACTTTCAAGTAGTACTTGGATTATTCATGTAGGTACATATTACACACACCTGTGATTATTTGCTAAGAATTAATTGATTAATTCTTATGTGTCAAGTTAGGAGTCACAGGTATGTGTACACTTTACCAGCTTTTGATATGTAATGCCCAGTTGTCCTGAGAAAGGTTATACTAACTGCCATTCCTATGCAAAGCATGGGAAATGTTTATTATCTCTTATCTTTACTATCTCTGTGTATTATATTTTTAAAAAAATATTTGCCAGTCTAATATGTGATAGTTTCGCATTGTTATTCACCTTTTTCTTTTTCATAGTTATTGCCGAGCTTAACATTCCACATGTATTCACTGATAATGAGTAAATTGCCTATTAATAACTTTTGCTAGATTTTTTTTTCTGTTTTTCTAATTGATTCATCAGCATTATCAATTTATTAAAGTGAATCTTGAGAGCTAGGGTTTTTGTTGTATAATGTTTTATCACTTAGTGCTTTCTTTTTTAAAATAAGAAAGTATTTTTTAATAAACTTTTAATTTTGGAATAAATTTAAATTTACAGAAAAGTTATAAAGATAGTACAGACAGTTTCTGTATACAGTTTTCTCTAATGTTACCATTTCAGGTAACTATGGCAACTCTGTTAAAACTAAGAGTCTAATAGTATATATATCAATTTTAAAAAAATAATAAAATGAAAGAAGCCAGCATTGGTACAGTACTATTTAAGTTTCTGCCAGTTTTTCTACTAATGTTTTCTCCTCTTCCAGTGTCCAAGTACAGAGTACCACATTACATTTAGTATTGTTTTTAACTTTGAATGAATTATTAGCATATGAAAAAATAAAAGTAATAGAATTGCTGATGTAAAATTTGAACATGTTTTCATATTAACTGCACTTTTACCTTTTATCACTTAATGATTCATAGGCTTTAAAATTTTTATACTCATTTTTTAAAATTTACTTTTTAGTTGAAGGAAAATTGCCTTACAGTTGTTGTGTTGTTTTCTGTGATAATTTTATCATTTTTTTTGTGATGTACAGAAGTTTTGGACTATTTTACAGAGAAGCATGGTTTCGGTTTGTGGGTTTTGGCAATATGGTTAGAAAAGAATTCTCTTTGAGAGTAGATAAATATTTGTATTTCTTTCTACAGTGTTTACTTAAATATTTAATTTATTTGGTATTTATTTTGGTTTATAGATTAAGAGACGAATTTAATGTTTTCAGGTCCACACTATTTAGTGAATAATCTGGTTTTGCTTCATCTGTTTCCAACGATGCTTTTAATATTATGCTGTATTTTTATAGCTGCTTGGACTTATCTGGGCTTTTTACTTTGTACAATTTTCCATCTCTGCCATTTTTGTGGTAGTATTCTTTTATTTATTTATTTTTAATTTTTATTTTTACTTCATTTTACTTTACATTACTGTAGTGGTTTTGCCATACATGGTAGTATTCTTTTAAAAAGTACTTAATATCTGGAAGTACGTGTCACTTTTCCTGTTCCATCATTATTTCTGATTCAAATATTTTTTTCAAAAATTTTGTAGGTTATTCTTGTTTCATCTTCTGGGGAAATTTTTAAACTAAAACTCATTTCTGTAAATGGATTTTATGAAATTTTTGTTAAATTTTGTTACTATAGTCTTAGAGTTTGATATAGGGACGAATTGACATAATTCAAATAAGTCATCCCATTCATCTGGGACATGAATTATCTCCCTATTCTAATTTCTTTCCTTAAAATAGAAGCTAGTTTTACTTTTGTGGTATGAGAGTTTAAAATATTCTGGTATATCTTTATTGACTTTCTTTTTACCTTCTCCCCAGGTTCTTTTTGGGAAAGTGAAGAAAATTCTGCCTTCACTAGATAAAAGCAAAGTTTCTTTGGATCCTTCTCCTAATTTTGACTGCCATATGTCAAGAAATACACCTTGTCTGAAGGATACCATTGAACTACAAGCCTACAGTTCAGCAGTATGTTAACTTTTTGATTCACTTGACTATTTGAAAGTCACTGGCCTCACATTGTATGATACAGCTCTTAAAACAACTGTCCAAAATATTAAGTGTAAATCTCTTACTTCATTCATATTTGTTTAGGTCATGTAATACGACTTGAATACCAAATAAGCCAATAAGATGTCAAGGTAACACAAAGAATATCTGCTTCACAGATACTGCATTTTTTTATGAATTAAAGGTTTGTGGCAACTTTGCCAAGTCTGTTGGCACCCTTTTTCCATATAATATGACCTAAATAAGTAAATAGTAAGAGCTGATTTAATATTTGTGATCTGAAAACATTAATAAAGAAGCTTCTAGATTTGCATTTAATTTTGATCCAAGTAATTACTTTTATTTAAATGTTTCATATTAATGCCTAACTTGCAAAAGAAAGATACTTTGAAATAACCTTACTGATCCTTTGTACTTTGTAAAAGGAGAAAAGGCTGTTTTAGTCATTAGATAGTAGACTAATTATTAAACAGTAACTTTCTGTCATATCTAAAAGAGATACTTTTCTAAACTTTTAACCTTTTATAGACTTTTAACCTTTTATAGAAGATTAAATTATAAATATCATTATGTATAATCGTATATATATGAGGATATTTTAGAGGATCTATATATGCTCCCACATGTAAGATGTATTAAGCTATTGTTATTTTTCTAGTTGACTTTTCCTCCCAGATAAAATACAATATAGTGGTTCCTAGCATATGCAATGGAGAAGGTAATGGCACCCCACTCCAGTACTCTTGCCTGGAAAATCCCATGGACGGAGGAGCCTGGTGGGCTGCAGTCCATGGGGTCGCTAACAGTCGGACATGACTGAGCAACTTCACTTTCACTTTTCACTTTCATGCATTGGAGAAAGAAATGGCAACCCACTCCAGTGTTCTTGCCTAGAGAATCTCAGGGACAGGGGAGCCTGGTGGGCTGCCATCTATGGGGTCGCACAGAATTGGACATGACTGAAGCGACTTAGCAGCAGCAGCATATGCAAGGCATTGCAGTTTTAATGGAGAAGTGCTTTTTTATTTAAACAGATTGTATTTGTTTCTGCTGATATTCGAAGCCTATCAAGGAAAAAATATGTTGTGGAGAAAAAAATTCTTCTTCAAGAAAACTAGAGTTGAAGAAGACAGGGAGAGGGGAGATGTATGAAAGATGGTTAATAAATAGCAACATGGAGTTAAATAGATTTTTTTAACTAGAAACTTATTCAAGTCTGTAAAAACTAATCATCATAAAAATGTTCTTTATCTTTTAGGTATACTTGTATGAATATAATATTCTTTCAAAGCCAGTAGATAAACCTAGGCAGTGTCTTCCATATGCAATAGTAACAGTAAAATTTATTGGTCAAAAAGTAGATAATGGACACTTTATGACATCTTTGAGATCCCTCTCAACAGGATTTCCTAAGAGAACTGGTAAGAAACATATATTTTTCTACTTTAGTACCATCTATGGTGGTCTTACTGCTGAATATTATTTTCTAATACATCATGGATCTCTGAACAAAATAGGTGTGCTTTCCCTGTTTTTTATTTTATGTATCTAGAATTAATGCTGTAACTAGTTTTGTTACTTTTTCTCAGCATTATGTTTGTGTGATTCTTCCATGTTGATATATATAACCATATTTCACTCATATATATATACACACACACTCACACACATAATATTCAATTTTATCACCATACATTATACCTCTGAGTATATCTGGACATTTTGTGGTTTTATTCATATTCCAAGCATTGCTGTTTTAAACAGTCATATAAGTGTCTCAGTGCATATGTGCAAACTTTTCTACAGAGTATATATCTACATCAAGAGTATACCACTTAATCTAGAAACAATGTCATGGTTTTCAAAAGTGGTTGCATCAGTTCAGTTCAGTTCAGTCGCTCAGTCGTGTCCGACTCTTTGTGACCCCATGTACTGCAGCACACCAGGCCTCCCTATCCATCATCAACTCCCGGAGTCCACCCAAACCCATATCCATTGAGTTGGTGATGCCATCCAATAATCTTATCCTCTGTCGTCCCCTTCTCCTGCCCTCAGTCTTTCCCAGCATCAAGATCTTTTCAAATGAGTCAACTCTTTGCATCAGGTGGTCAAAGTATTGGAATTTCAGTTTCAATATCAGTCCATCAGGTTACCTTAATTACTCTCTATCATTGCCAGCACGATATACTTTAAAAAAAAATACTTCTGCCAGACTCACAGATTTTAAAACAAAGATATGGTTACCAAAGGGAAAGGTAAGGGGGAGGGATAAGTTAGGAGTTTGGGATTAACAAGTATACATTAATATATATAAAATAGGTAATCAGCAAGGACCTACTGTATAGCCCTGGAAACTCTTCTCGGTAACCTATACGGGAAAAGAATATGAAGAAGAATGTATATATTTATATGTATAACTGAATCAGTTTTCTTTATACCTGAAACTAACACAGTACTGTAAATCAGCTATACTCCAATATAAAATAAAAATTAAATTTAAAAAGTTCCTGCCAGCATAGTGAGTGGGATATGTTATCATTATCAGCTCAAAAGAGAATATTTACCCATTAAAAGCTATTATTTGTGTTTTTCCCCAAGCCCCACACTACCCCTAAACAATCACCAATCTGCTTTCTGTCTCTATAAACCTATTCTGGCCATTTCATATGAGTGATGTCATAAATAGTAGCCTTTTGTGACTGGTGACTTTTGCCTAACAGTGTTCTCAGGGCTCAGGCATGTTGCAGCACGTATCCATACCTCATTCCTTTTTGTGGAATAATATGCTGTTACATAGATACATTACATTGTGTTTATTCATTCATCAGTTGATGGCCATTGGGTTGTTTCCACCTTTTAGCAATTATGAATATTTGTGCTAAGAACTTTCTTGTACAAGGTTAGGTATAGATGTGTTTCCTTTGCTTTTAGGTATATAGCTAAGAGTCATGTGATCATAGGGTAAGACTGTACCAACCATTCAAGGAACTGCCGGACTATTTTCCAAAGTGGCTGCACCATTGACATTTACTTTACAATGTATGTGGGTTAGAATTTCTCCACTTTCTTAACACTTGTTAACACTCATTATTATCTGACTTTGATTATAGCCATTTTGTGGATACAAGATGAGGTTTTCAGAGTATAATTTTTATACTGCTTTTGCTAAATGTTTTGCAAATGTATTCCACTCTTTTTGATCCTCTTGTAAATAGTTGTTTTCTCAATAGTAATTTCCTTGGGATTTTCTATATGCAAGATAGGTTCCTTATGCAAATAGAGGTAGTTTTACTTCTTCCTTTCCAGTCTAGATGTCTTTTTTTTTTTCTTGTCTAACTGTGTTGGCTAGAACCTCCAGTAGAATGTTAAATAGAAGTGGTGAGAGTGGTCATCTTTGTCTTGCTCCTAAACTTAGGGGGAAAGTGTTTTATTTTTCCCCAGTAAGTATCATGTTAGCTATGGGTTTTTTTTAAATGTCCTTTACCATGCAGAGGAAGTTCCTTTCTATTCCTAGTAAGTTGAGTGCTTTTATCTTGAAAAGGGAAATTAATTATCCTTCAGAATCTTAAAAGGTTTTTTATTGTGAATCTTCTTGTGCATTTAGTGGGGTTGGACATCTTTTTGTATTTGTTGACAATTTTTATTTAACCCATGATTTTCTTATTCATATACTTTGCCCAACTATCTATTGTATTGTCTTTTTGTTAATCTTTTGAAGATATTATATATTTTTATATATTCCAGTATATGTAATAATATACAGTTAGTCTCATCCCTATTTTTGAACATTTCCACTATAGCTTACTATAATTGAAAGTATAATCACAATGGTTATATAATTTGGGAATCTTCAACACAGCTATTTTTTTAACATTTTGTAAAAACTAAATGGTATATTCTCAGTGATATGATTATGATTTTATATATTATTCATGAGCAGTTTCTCATTGTTAGTCTATTTTAATAATGGTATTTTCATGGCACTGCTTACCTATGTACCCAATAGCTCAGTTGGTAAAGAATCCGCCTGCAATGCTGGAGACTCTGGTTCGATTCCTGGGTCAGGAAGACCCGCTGAAGAAGAAATAGGATACCCACTCCAGTATCCTTGGGCTTCCCTTGTGGCTCAGCTGATAAAGAATCCTCCTGCAGTGCAGGAGACATGGGTTCGATACATAGGTTGGGAATATCCCCTGGAGAAGGGAAAGGCTACCCACTCAAATATTCTGGCCTGGAGAATTCCATGGACTGTATAGTCCATGAGGTTGCAAAGAATCGGACATGACTGAGTGACTTTCACTTTCATTGACCTATGAATGTTCTGTGAACATTTTACTTGCTCATTATGCATCTTTATAAGTTCCTTCATTATTCTGTGAAATTCTTTATGAAGTTTTAGGAGTAATCTCTAAAAAATTGAAAGAAAATTTGCTTCTATTTTCCAGGTTTTTATTTACATACATTATTTGCCAGAATATTTAGTTCATAGTGGAGCAAGGGTAGTGGCTTGCTTTGGCTTCTGGGAAGGATTTTGTGCAAACTTTTTGATCTTCCACCCACCCCCATTTCTTCACCTAATTCCCCTTTCCTTTCTGTTTTTGGTCTCCTGTGGTAGAGAGAAATGAAGCAAGGTAACAGTAGATACAGGGAGATAATTTGACCTAATCATATGTAGACTCTATTACAGAATACCTGCTTGTAGTAAACTAAGAGAAGAAAGACCTAGTCTGTGATAAAAGTATGTTTTTATTCCTGTTTAATTTTTCTGCTGAGAACATACTTTAATCACTAGATTATTTGATAGAATTTTAGTCAGTGCCACTCATGACATGGTTTACTTGTGTTAATAGAGTTGCCTGTAGGAATACTTTTTCTTCCTACTTTTCCTTACTTTCTTATTATTTCCACAGAAAGGACATGCTCTCTGAATAACTGTACAGTGGCCAAAAGAATTGGAAAAGGAAAAGATGCTACTGTCATCTTTGAGCAGTTCAGGAAACCTGTAGATCCATTTGCTCAGCAAAACTGTTCATGCAGTGTATCAAATTCAGAGATAAATCCTTCCAACTCAGATATTTCTAATTGCTATGGAAATATCCAAAATGAAAACACTTCTGTACTTGAAACATACAGTGGACATATGGAGTACAATTCAGCAGAATGCAGAGACACGTCTCAATCACTTGCATGTGATTCAGGCTATTCACTTATTCCCAGTAATACCAGAGAAAGTGTTAATAATAGTGACCTCCTAAATTTGACATATCTTAAAGCTATTTTAAGTAGTCTTGCTGCTGCTTTTCCCCTTCGTAACAATACTGACTCAAGCACAGTTATCACTTCAAAACTCATCAAAGACCCAAGACTGATGAAGAGAGAAGAAAGCATGAGAAAAGATAATACTGTTACAGGTTTAAGTGAGATTCTGCCATTTGAGAAGAGTTTAGATTTTGTTAATTCAGAAATAAACTTGTCATCTATGCCAGCTATTCCTGCCTCCACATCTGAAGGCATGCCTGGTGATCAGACTATTACTAATGGTTTGGATGCCTCTTGCTTCAGAATTTCTTTGGATGATTCACAAACCCAGCCTGACAACCTGGCCTCTAAGACCTATGATTGTACAGCTGTCAATAAAATTAGCATGGCAGGGCAATGTGAGAACCAGAATGACTTTTCCCTCCCAATGTTTTTGTCAAATGTGGTTTCAGAAGCGGAAATCCAAAAACACAAGGAAGGAAAAGCTCAGAGATCCCCGCAGGGAGATACCATCCCATTTTTAACTGATGAAAGCAGTGAGTCACATGACTCTTATCAATCAGTGGATATTTGTAGAGACAAGAACAGTGGTCCCATCTCTGCAGAGTCACAGTTTTCTAATTTTAAAACTGTATATGAGACTGGTCACCAAATGTCTACACTTTTTCCACTCCAAAGTGAAGAAAGCATACATGAATACATTCAAAATACTGGAAAGATAAGAAACTTCATTGAGCCAGAAGACAATGCCAAACATGAAGAAAAGCAAAGTTTGTGGAAAGGAAGTGATCATTCTTTTACTAATAAAAGAAAAATCGGTCCAATAGACAATTACATTTCTTTGAACCAAGACAACAAAGAGGATGAGAGTCTTCATTATTTTCAGGAATATTGTGATCAAATATTAATTACTCAAGGGTTAGAAAAAACAAAATCTTTGCCATTTACCACAGAGGAGAAGTACGAGCTAGGTCATCTAGCATTGGAAATACAAAACAATCTTACTCCAAGAGTGGAGAAACTTCCACAGAAGCCTCCTAAGAACTCTTTAGAGTATGAAGATAACATTCATACAAATTTTGCCATTTCTCAAAAACTAATGGAGCTAAAATTGGAAAAACGAGATCAAAATGGTGTTAGCATTATGGCTGATGCATTCCAGGAAGCAGAAGACATTCCCCAGACCACACAACTGCCAGCTGTTACTTCATGTCTTGATATTAAAACAGCTCATGATGCAAATTGCAGCATAGCTGGAGAACATATATGTGTTCAGAGGAGAAATGAATATGATCCAGTGTCCCTAGAAAACATTCAAAGAGACTGCAAAGAAACTCCTCTAATTAACAATAAAGGTCAGCATCATACTCAGTTCTGTATTGCACAATTGAACAATGATGTGCACCTGAATACTGATTTCAGAGAACAAAGAGAGAATGATAAAGAAAGCCAGAATGAGGCTGAAATGGAGAACATTGCTTCATCTATAGAAAACAACATAGGGAATATATATGAAGATGAGAAGCAGAGTTTTCAGACACACAAAACAAAATTTTTTACCAACATAGGTGAAAGGAGGGTGAATAAAGATGACAATAGCTTTGAAATTTTGAATCCTGAAGAATTTTCTACTGCTTTTAACTTAACTAGTGGGAAAAAACATGTATGCACTGAGTCTACATCATTAGAAAATGAAGATACCATTACCGCCATAAAAGAAAAAGATATTAAAAATGCTGAAAGGACTGGAGAGCATTTGATTTCCGCAGCATTTCTTCAGATTCCAAGTTCTTCGGTACAGGTAGCCTCACATGCTGCAGTTGAGATAGCCGATGCTGCAGTGCCTGTGCTAAGCACAAATCCTGAAGATCACCAGAGAGCCCAGTTTTACGAAACTTGTTCTGAGAGTCCAGATTTTGATTTGTTAGGCAAACTTAAGGTTTCTGCTTCTGAAATAAATACAGACAAAAATCAGTTCCGCAACTCATCTTATCAAACAGTAAGTGACAACTCAGTTCTTCAAAGTTTCAAATTGGATAATGAAACTGAAGTAGGATCAGAAGAGAGTGATGATACTTTTCCTGTGAGTGTTCCACAGGATACTCATAGCCATCGAAATGTACTTTATGAGGAATTTGAGGACTCCTATGAGGCTCTGAAGTCTCGCATCGATTGGGAAGGTCTGTTGGGAAGCAGTAATGGGGAGATGGAAGTTTTGAAAAGCACCACAAGAGGTGAGAATTGGGACCAGCTTTGCTCTGAGGAAGAGAGTTGTGATTCTTCCTCTACACAAAATGATGAAGCAGAGCTCGTCAACACAATTTTACTTCCTGATCTGCAAGTTACGATTACTAATACCTTTGTGAAAGGATTCAGTCCTACTGTTGAGTCCCTTGCATCAAAAGATGATTCCTGCAAATATGAAACTGAAGCCACAAAATCAGAAATAAATGAGGAGGAGGAGGAAGAAGTTCTAGAATTTGAAATTGATTCTCAGTGTTCTGCTGAAAATTCAGATCATCCCTCTGAAAATGTTGGTAATATAAGGCAAGAATCTGGACTAGCAAGTAAATCTGAAACCTCACTTTCTTTTGACTTGAGTCATAATATGCATGTGAATCACATGTCTGAAATACAAAACAGACCTTTGCTAACTGAATCTTCTGATGTCACAACAGTAAATAAGGAAAACAGATGTTCCCTGACAAAGACAAAAACCAGTGGTAATGATACTAGAAGTAAAAAGGAGACAGGATCAAGAATTAGCAAAAGAAAGCACCATACACCTTTCAGAGACCAGAACATACCAGATAAAAATTTAAGATATCACAAAATTTGTGAGAAGAGGAGGAAGCTAACAGGTCAAGACTCATTGGAATGTTTTTTTTCATTATCCCAAGAACGAATTAAAACCTTTTCACAGTCAGAAAAACACATTGGGAATGTCCTGGATATTCTAAATAGAGAAGCATCTTTATGCAAAAGCAAATGTCTTTCCAGAAAACTTGACAGAGCCATTCTTCACTTAAAAGAAGCTCACAGAAGAGTTCACACGTCTTTGCAGCTGATAACTAAAGTGGGAGAAAAAAGAGGGGGCCCTTTACCAAGAGCATATGCAGTAATATGCAACAGTTTCTGGGAAAGTTGTGACCTTCAAGGTTACAGTTCTGTGTCTGAAAGAAGGTATTATTCCACTAAACATTTTCTGTCAAAAAGAAAATACAATATACCTGGAGAGAATAGAACTTTGGGATTTGAAGCTGATACTCATGTCTCAAAGCACAAGTTTTATAGAACAAATAGAGAGAGACTCACAGAGTGCCTTTCTGAAAATGTGTCTGGTATCTCCAGTAGTCACACCACAATTCACATGAGAGAATATTGTGATCAAGTGTATCCGGAAACACGGTTAGCCCTGTGCTCCGTGTCTCAAAGTACAAGTCAGTCAGGTTATACTGACAGCAGTGTGAGAAATTCCAAATCAACAGAACTTCAGCCTTTTTCTAGAAAAACTGGATGTCTCTTTGCCCCAGACTGCCCAGATGAGAAACTAACTATAAAAGAAAATCAAACTGATGCAGAGTTTTCATCTAACATTAGTAAATATGAAAAACTTGAGAACCATTCAGCACTTATTGATAATAATAAGTATAGAACAAAAGTAAACAATTCTGAGGATAAAGAAACAATAAGTGAAAGGAATTTGATGTCTTTAAGTTGCATAAAAGAAAACAACATAAGTTTTAGTGTGGACCAAAATTATGATGCAACTTGTACAGCCCACACAAAAGTGGAAACTGACATACTTATTTCCGTCTTAGAATCAAAGGTGAAGCATTTTTTTAACAATGATATCTACAAACCAAATAGCCTTATTTTATCTGGGTATAAAGGAAACCTGGAGGTAAATTTTCCTATAGAAAAACGGACAACTCCTAAGGAGAGCTCCAAACCAGGCATTATTACAGGAAACTTCCTTATGGATCCATTAAGTCAAACTCTGATAGCAAGCAAAAAGTCTAACAGTATCCCTCAATCGTTATCAACTGCTCCAGCGACAGACAGTGAGGGAGAATCTTCAGAGTCTTCCATGGCTACACAGAGCATTACTGCTGTAGATTTTCCAGCAGTGTCTACCATTGCACCACACTGTCTGCAAGGATGTGATGGAAACAAACTTCAAAAGACGGAATATTGCGCTTCAAGTAAATGCGTTCATATCGATGGGAATGAAACAGATGTTGAGAATTCTGAGGTGACTGTCGCATCAGAAACTGAAGAAAGTAAAGACAGTGCGATGAAAGTATTTCCCGATGATAGTTTTCTGCTCGTAAAAGATAGCACAAAGGGCTCTTCTTCCCAAGAAGGTATCGGAGAGAAAGACATTCAGGACAGAAAAATGTGGAAAGATAAACAAGCAGAAAAAGGAAAGGATTCGGTTCACAGGAATGGGACTGAAGGATCAAGTGTTAAGACTGAGTACAGAGATCAAAAGAATAAGATACTAGAAGACTCCTCCTGCTTAAGTGAGAAAACAATGCAAAATAACTTGATTGATTCTCATGTAGCGATTAAAATGGCTACTGAGGCAGTCTCTTTGAGAAACATTGCTTCTAATCAGCTTAACAAAAGAAAGAAGGAGGGAAAAGTTAGCCATGACTCTCAGTGTGACTCCTCATTACATTCAGAAGTAGCCTGTGACTCCAAACCAGGCATTACAAGAAAGAATCATATGGCTTATCTGCGTGGCCAGTCTGAACCCTCCAAAGTCTCTCCTCCTCCGAAGAAGAAGTCTACGTCATACGTGAATGAATTCAAAGAAAAACATTGTTCAAGTAATAATTTGGCTCCTACAGTTAAGCTCAGTCAAATTTTGAGGAGGGCAGATGAAACGTCATCTGTACAGATTCTGCAGAAAGAAACTGAAGTTTGTCAAAATATTCTTCCTTTGTTTGTTGAAGCTTTTGAAAGAAAACAAAAATGTTCATTTAAACAAATCTTGATTTCAAGAGACCTGTTGGCAGAAGAAAACCTGTGGAGTAACTGCAGACACAGATTAAAACCGTGTGCTGTTGACTCCTTGGTGGAACTCCAAATGATGATGGAAACTATTCAATTCATTGAAAACAAAAAGAGGCTCCTGGGAGGTGAACCAACATTCCGGAGCTTGCTCTGGTATGATGAGACACTGTACAGTGAGCTGCTTGGCAGACCATGTGGATTTCAGCAACAATCCAATTTCTATCCGGCTTTTCAAGGCAGATTAAAATATAATGCCTTCTCTGAGCTGCAAAGCTATCATGATCAATTAATTGAACTGTTTGAAGAAACCAAAAGGAGAAACAATTCATACTACACATACTTAAAATACAAGCGACAAATTGATGAATGTGAAGCAGTAATGAAGCAGTGTTCAGATTGCTTTGACTTTTCTCTTTCTGTGCCATTTACCTGTGGAGTTAACTTTGGAGATAGTTTAGGAGACTTAGAAACCTTGAGGAAAAGTACATTAAGCCTGATCAGTACGTATGGGGACTGTCCCCAAATTGATTCCTGTCCAGGAAAACAAGACCATCTGTGGATTATCATAGAAATGATCTCCTCAAAAGTTAATTTTATCAAGAGCAATGAGGCAGTAAATATTAAAATAGCTCTTTATGGTCTGGAACATATCTTTTTTGATGCTTCAAAAAGTCTTGTTTGGAAAGAAAAGAGACAATCTTTCTGCAAAAATTACTCAGAAAGAAACAAAGAAATACTACTTAGAATGAATCAATGTGCAGTTTCTAAGTTGCAGAAGATATATGATACATTGTCTAAAGATTTAAGCACTGAGCAAATTTCCACTATTGGACTTGAGAATTCAGTGATTGCTTCGAGAAAGTCAAATGCTGTAGTAAACAAAGCAACAGTTAGCATAGAAAACTCTAGGCTTAGTGGTTCTTTGTTTTCACATCCAGATATCTGTTGTGTTAGTGAAATATTGGATCAAGCTGAATTTGCAGATGTGAAAAAATTACAGGAACTCACTTTGAGATGTACCGATGACTTAGAAATTTTAAAGAAATGTTTTCAGTTGCTGCAAGAAGACAATATAGATGATATTTTTATCACCGAAGAAAATAGTTTGTACATGATGAAAAACTATAGCCAGAAGGCAGTAATTTTAAAACCTGAGGCCATTGAAACCTATATTGAAATCGTCATGCTCTCAGAAACAATTCACTTTCTTAAAAATTCAGTGGCAAAGAAACTAGGCAAGCAGAGGTTTCGAGGTATGCTTTGGTTTGATTTGTCACTTCTTCCTGAACTGGTTCACTGCCAAGAAAAAATGACTTCTTTCTCATTTCTAAAAGGTAATCCAACAGATTGTCTTTGGAAGGTGATAGAGACTTCTATTTCTGAGCTTAAGAAAGATCTGGATATTATCTACAAATATAATGAAGCTGTTAACTGCTCCTATGCTGTTCGTTTGCTGTCTAGAGAACTTGAAGAACTTTCAGAAATAAAAAACCTTGTTAAGAAATCGGAGTATGCCATTTCCACATACATCAACTTTGTGCCATGTATAGCATCCATAAATTATGGAACCACTGTGACAGAATTAGAATACAACTACAGTCAGTTTTCCACACTGCTCGGAAGTATAACAGCCGCCTCTTGGAAGGATTTGGGGAAAATGGTCCATATTATGAAAGTCATGAAAACGATTGAACATATGAAGATAATATGTGTTAAAAATGCTCAGTTAACCATTTCCTTTATCCTATGCCAAATGCTGCACAACAGACAGACTTTCCAACCAAAGAGAAAGAAAAATGCGAATAGTCACATAAATAGTAGGAAAAGTATCCAAAAGTCCAGTACCTGTGGGAAGGTGCCTTTAGTTTCAGAGAACATAATTAAAAATGTTTCAAATTCCTCTAAAAAACGACCTATCACTGTAGACAAATGTGGAGACTCTCAGGAACAAGAGAAAGATACTGCTGCTCCCAGTTGTAAAAAACAAAAGGTAATGAATGTTTTAAAGTGAGTTTTGTAAGGTCTAAGAGAGCGAACTTGTTGAAGCAAACAAGTGTGTAGTTTACAGAACTGTAAAAATTGAGAATGCTTTAAATGTTGCCTTCCAAAATGAATTTACTAATTAAACTATTGGATTAAACCATTCATATTATCTGTAAAATGATATAAATGATTGTGTAGATGAGAGATACCTTAACAAATGTCTACCTTTAAACTTACAAATTAATTATTTTATTAGAAAATGCTTTTTGGAGGTTGTGAATTTTAATAATTGCTTAAGAGAAAGTCTATATTATGAGTGAGCAAGTATTGAGCAAGTGACCAAGTATTTACTGAATAGCTTCTCTACAACAAGGTTATACTTAATGTTATAAATAAAAATTGACAGTGAAGTCTGTGTTCTTGACCATTATCACCCACACAGAGAAACAGTAGCAATATTTAAAATATTTAATTATGAAAGAGTTAGAAGTTGTCGTACATAAGTGCATTTTGTTTAACAAATTTTATACAGCATTTATTAAACAGTTGGCAATGTTCTAATGATTGTACAAACATTAACTGTTTTTATTCTTCACAAAGTGCTTTTTCCATGTTTTTTCAATGATTTAAAGGGGAGAGATTCTAAATATAGTTATAAGTAGTAAGTCACCCAGGTATAAAGAAAAAAGTACTGTTTTACAGAATAAGAAAGAAAAATCCACACTTGACAGGCATTACGTACCATGGGACTGGGTGACTGGCTTACTGAAAAGGATATAAAACACAGAGCAGACTTCCTACTTGTAAGATGTGGGTAAAGCGAATGTTGCTAATTGCTTTTTTACAAAATTTTTCCAAACATTCTTCAAATATGAGACATTCAACGGAGTCACTAATTGTTGAAGGAGAGGATCATTAATGAAGATAGTTTCAGACAGTGCATTTTAGAGGATGACAGAACAAACAATTGCAGATGTCTGGTAAACAAAATAATGAATGTATTGTACTTTAAACCAACAACAATGTAGGTCTTTGTATTTTTTAAACATAGGTTGGCATGAAACATGTCACAGAAATCCAAAGAGAAAAGTCACCATTCGAGCATGCAAGGTAGGAGTTGCCATCAGCCCTGTTTGACAAAAAACTGAATAAAATAGAGCATGTATTATGGAGCAAGACTTGAACATTTACTTACTACCTCTTTGGGGTTCTACATGTAACTTCAGGGACAAGAGTGTGCCAAGGAGGGGGGAGGTTGTATCAGTCTCTTAGCTTGAATTTCATTATGCATCAAAAGGGATGTCCCTTGAAAGACGTTTTTACAGTGATTTAAAGGGTAAAGAGTGTCTAAGTTCAGTTAAGAGTAATAAGTCAGCTAGGGCTTAGAAAAGAGTGATGTTTTACAGAATAAGAAAGTAAAAGTCATATCTGACAGACATTATTTAATGAATTGATGGGGCTTCGTGACTGGCTTAGTAAAAAGAACATCAGAATGGGGCAAGTGATCAAGTTGAGTTTTTTAAACTTGTGAATTTCACAGACCTGTCAAATTTCAAGACTGGTTTAAAAGATACAAATTGTCAGGTTATATTACTGAGAACTTAAGTCAAACATACACATAGTATAAGTATACTACTGTTTTATGAAAGGATTGTATTAACATGACAGTACAGAAAGAACATGACTTCAAACTGCTAGATCTTTAAATACTTTTTTAATTCATTATTTTTAGTAAAAACAAACTGCATTATTTATATTTTTCTCATTTTGACACAAAGTAGCACCACTGGACTTGCTGACCATTTCTTGTTTCATTCAGCTCTGTAAGATTTTCAATTTATGACAAGCTGCATTTTTACCATTTTTTTTCCATCCTATGAAGAAAAATGAATAATAGGAACAAAAAAAAGATAAGCATGTCATCTGTCTTGTTTGGTTTTGCTTCTCTAAATACAGTCTTTTATTTACTCCATTTCAAGAATCTTCTACCTGGCACAGATGACTCTGTGAATAATCATGGAGAGGCATAAAGATGAAAAGGCTCAAAAAAAAAAAAAAAAAAAAAAGATGAATAGGCTCTCAGAGGCCCTTCCCTGGTGGTCTAGTGGCTAAAGACCCTGTGCTCCTAACCCAGGGGACCTGGGTTTGATTCCTGGTCAGGGAGCTAGATCCCACATGCCACAACTAAGACCTGGTACAGCCAAATAACTAATTTTTAAAAGATTATCAGAAGGATAACAGAAAGCAGTTCTGTAGCCATCTCAGTTTTGTTACTAAGTATAGGTAGGTACTTGCTATTCAAAGAATCAAACAAACTCTGCCTCACTTGGCAGGAGAATGAATTCTAATATAAAGTTAATGTAGGGTGTCATTGTCTTAGAAGAACATTCTCTAAGAGTGTGCCTTAGGTGCATGGGTGATTCAGTGGTAGATATCTTGCGTGCCACACGGAAGGCCTGGGTTCATGTCCCAGCCCGTGCAGCCACAGCATCCCTTTTACTGCTCTTGTGGCTCAGCTGGTAAAGAATCCACCTGCAATGAGGGAGACCTGGATTCAATCCCTGGGTTGGGAATATCTCCTGGAGAAGGGAAAGGCTACCCACTCCAGTATTCTGACCTGGAGAATACCATGGACTGTATAATCCATGGTGTTGCAAAGAGTCGGACACAACTGACTGACTTTCACTACACTATAAGGGCAGATCAAACAGGCAACTGTCAATCTGAAAGGTTGAGACATCACTGAAACATCACTGGAAATGTGATAAAATCAAAACTGCACTTTGTGGAAACTGTCAAATATTATATTGATGACAATGCAGGTTGTCATTCGAATCCCTTTTAAGGAGGCTGGACTGTGTAAAATAAGGGGGTTTTAGTTTCATGAGTGGGGTATACAAATTCCAGGCCAAAGATGAATTTGTCTTGACTGTGCAAGAATGGTCACCTTTACCTTTCAACATGTTCTTTTTCACTTGTAATTCAAAGAATTGGTTGAGACACCAAAAATTACAATTACCTTGGGGACCTATTTGAACTCTTTTGTTCTAGACATACATAATGAATGCTTCCTTCAGACTTCACTGAGACTGTCTCATTTAGATAGGAATGCCAAGGATGCTCAGTTGGCAAGAAATTTTGGAAGTCTGCTTCTCCTGTTCTTGACCTTAAACAGACAAAATACCTCAGTCATTTGTGAAAACAGAGGATAATCTTTGAGCAGGGAGTCACAGCTGGTGATTTCACCAGCTCTATATCACTAGGCTGGAGGTATATGAATTAGAAACTACTGCAAAAAAAATTAAAATCAGGAAATATCTGAAGCATAAAATGATTTATTACAATATTGACAGCACTGTATATTTTCAGATGTATTGGGAAAATATTTGAAATGTGGAATGTATCACCTTCAACATGAAAAGTAGCTAAATTTAAATCAAGGGAGTAAAACTGGGGAAATGTTTCTTGTATAGTGCCAATACGAAGAGAAAAATGTGAAATCTTAATCCCACTGCTGGGCATACACACCNCCCCGGATCCAGACCTAAGGCGTCCGAGATGGGCGGGCGGGGGCTCCGTGGCACCTGGAATTCATCACCCAAGTGTGACTGTGGGGTGACCGGCGCTCTAGTGAGGATTGCTGACAACCCCAGCATTAACCCGGGCGGACTGGCAATCCCGAAGCTTCAGCCGCCAAGCAGATTAATCTCCTGCAGCCTCGTAATGGAAACTGCACCGAAATGAGCCTGGGTGTTGTGAATTATCAACGCGCGTGGTAATAAACAGAGGCTTTTTCTCAGGTGACTCGGCCCTTCAAACATCGTTAATACTTGGTAATGCGTCAGGCATTTGTTTGTAGAGAGGTGGGTGTGATGGCAGACTGTGATTTTTTAAAATAGAAGTTGACTCTAGTTGAGACAGATGGTGGCTGGTCTTCACGTTGAGAGGCTCTTTGGAAGCAAAAATGTTTGATTTTTCAAAAACAAGACGGCAAGTCTTCAGTTTGGCAACAGTGCTTACCTGAAATAAGTGGGGTATGTGTTTCTCCTGCAGGGTAGCACTTTTCAGAAGGTTATATCTGTTGCTGTTACATGTAAGGTTTTTTTCATTTCCAAAAAGTAATAAAATATGCAGATGGTTTACTGTTTTCAGTCGCTCTTGATTGTGTGATCGTAGACAATCTTCTGAATTCTGTATCCATTTTCTTAACCATTGGAATTATTTTGGACTTTACATTTTTTTCTCATTCATCTTTTATAGCCTAGACTATTTTTATGTAAAAAGGTCTCGTTGAGCAGTAACAAAATTATTTATTCTTTAATGCTTTTGGATTGTTATGTATTTTTAAGCCATAATCCCTAAGACTTTCTTGATTTTGTTTGGAAAGCAGGATGCCTCAGAAAGGCATTGAAGGAAAGATTTTATTAATATTATTTATGGAGTACCCTTAAAATTAAATGTCTTAGAAATGGAAGAATTAATACTAAGTTTAAAACAGTGTTTTGTTTTTTATAAGTGTAACGTTGTTTTGGGTCTTTATTATTTTTTTTTTTTAAGTACAATGTTGCATGTAAGTGTTCAACAAACTTATTCAGCTATAAACATACAATATTCTTTTTCAGGTTCTTTTTCATTATAGGTTATTACATGACATTGGGTATAGTTCCCTGTGCTATACAGAAGGTTCTTGTTTCTTTTACATAAAGTAGTGTGTATATGTTAATCGCAAACTGCTAATGTATCCCCTCCCCATCCCCTTTTGGTAACCCTTAGTTTGTTTTTTATGTCTATGAGTCTACTAAATAACTATTTATTGATACAGGAGGATGTATTTCTGTAAATAGAACTGCCAAAAAGTGGTATATTTGTGTTTCTGAGACAAATTGCTTATGGACCACTTCAAGTTCTGGCTACATTCAATTTTCTTGTGTGATAACCTGTAATTTCACATTTTAAGATTTATGTTTTAAATCACTGTCGGATGAAATACCCAGATCTGAAATTAGCTGAGTTAGTTAACCTCGCTGTGACTAGTAGACATAGACTTTAAGTGGTCGGCAAAGTTGGTGGCTGAATCAGTTTTTCCCTCTGACTGTCTGATAATTTTCAGATGTCTTTCGGGAGAGGAACCCCTCCTCTATCACACTTGATCCTTAATCACCTGAGCAAGCTTTCTGAATTTGTCCAGAGAGATTGTTTTGACTTCAGCTCCTAAATAAATTGGACTGCCAGTCCCTAGGATCTTTGGGGTATATTTAAGCTTATACCTACCCACTTTTTTCTCTGAATATTTGTCCTTTGCCACCAAGCATGAATTTTTAAGTGACAGTGCGCTGTCATTTATCTTTGTCCTCCACTTTTGCCAGGGATGTGGAGGGCTGGAGCAGAGTGGCGTGCCCCCACCCCCGGTGGCCCCTGCCCTTCTCAGCGGTGCTGTGTGGAGCCCCTTTCCAGCAACTGTGGCAAACCTTTGTGGTGTTGATTTTCTGTCATCTAACCTTACAGCTCCATTTTACTTCCCTACCTCTGTCCTCCTTTTTCCTGCTGAGTGCAGCATTTCTTGATAATGGCCAGCCTGCATTCAGACCCTGGCTCCACCGCTTGATGGCTGCCTGGCCCTGCCCCTCCTACTCCTTATCACTAAGGCTGGGGTGATCGCTGACCTCCTGGGCAGTTGTATTAAGACTCCACTGGAGTGAAGTCCTAACAAGAAATTTGCAGTAGATACTAAATGAAGAAAAGCTGACAAAACAAAAGAAAACCAGCTGTTCTATCTTCTTTTAAGTGTCATCCTCTTTTCTTTTGGAAGAAGCTGCAAAATAAATAGATTTGTCGATATGACTTCTCCGTGGAGGGTGTACTTCAAGAGAGGTTTTCCATCTAGTGGCTCTAGAACTCTGGAAAATAGTCTCGTTATGTCCTGTGGCCCCTGTTGCCTGAAGCACAAACTGCTGGGGTTAGTAGTAGTTCCTCACTTGGTCTCCTTAATAAATGCTCTCCCTTCCAGGTCAAGAATGGCAGGCATAAAGAAAGAACATAGAGAAAATAAAGAGTTCAGCCTAATGTTTTGAAACTGTAAAAATCATCTTTTTGTTTAATTCTTTGTGACTAGATTTTAGTTTTTTTTAATAACATGATTTTTTGAGAGTCTATTAGAAATATTATTCTATACAAAGTTACATCACAGGATGGTGACTTCTCCCTCAAAACTAAATTTCTGTTCTAACCCAGATTGCCTGAATCACAAAGAAATCAGCTGAAATTAAAGACCAGAGTGGTACCGGGAAATAGCTCTGTTTTGAGGTAGTGGCAAAATAAAATCCATCCAAATGCTGATTGGAGAATAACTATTGATTAAAAAATATATATGGGTATGAATGATATGGTATGTCTGGCCTTCAGGTTTAGTTTCTGTCTAGAGAAAAACTGTTTGCACAAAATAGTTGAGGCATGTCTTCCAAGAAGATGACCAGCTCTTAACATGAACTTAAATTAGCAGTCCAGGGGCTTCCCTGGTGGTCGAGTGGTTAAGACTCCACCTTGCAGCGCAGGGGACACAGCGTCAGTCCTTGATCCGGGTCCCACACGCCACGGAGTGTCTAAGCCCGGTCGCCACGCCTTCCAAACCCACGTGCTGCAACCACTGAAGCCTGCATGCTCTAGGGCCCCTGCTCCACAGCAACGAGAAGCCCATGTGAAGCAGCAAAGACCCAGCACAGCCAAAAATTAAATTAAAAAAAGTTTTTTAATTAAAAAAAAAAACAGGCAGTGGAACTCTGGGGCCAGTTGCAGATTTTGCCCCTCTTAGTATGTAGAGCAGTTGCTTCTGCATTTGTGCCTGGTGTGCACTGTGATTTATAAAGATTGGGTGCCCGGAGAGCCAGCCTGGCACAGCTGAGGACAGTCTGTGACTAGAACTATATTTAACGTTTGGTAGAGTCTCAGGAGGAGACATTTTTAGGCTCTTTGACCTGATAAACTTTATTTTATGCTGTAGAACCTTGGTGATGATATTCTAAGCAGTGAGGGAAATTTTAGCCCATGTGTGTGCGAACAGAGCTTTATGCTGATGATTATCCAGTGGCTACTTAGAAACAATTTGAGGTTTGTATAGATAAATATGTAAATTCTGTATTGGTCTAATGGATATGTTCCTGGGTCCTGGCCTTAGCCTTCAAAGAAGCAGAATTCTCTGTAGGGTATTACTTCACTGATGTGAAATAGCATGTGTAAATTCATGAATGCCTAAAATCATCTTAATGAAAATTAGGTCCTGGTAAAAATGATGTTTCTGAGTCGAGAAAAGCTCTCGAATAGTTTTCTTTAATCGTTTGTACTTAAAATTGGTGTTAACAGCCAAAAAGCCCTATTACTTTCATTTTAACTTCCCCTGAGCCAGCTCTGGTGGCCCATTGATAGAGCTGAAAATGTAGTGATGTAGAGGACGTCCCTGGTGGTCCGATGAGGAAGCACCTGCCTTCCAGTTCAGGGGCGCCGTTTCGGTCCCTGGTCAGGGAGCTAAGGTCGCACATGCCAGAGCGAAACTGAGCCCACGAGCTGCAGCTGCTGAGCTCCCGCGCCACACCCAGGACCTGACATGGCCAGATACAAATAAGTCATTCTTTTAATTCAGTGATTGAGATAGAGAGTAGCGTGTTTCTTTCTTACCAGAACAAAAGATAGCATGCTGCTGCTGCTAGGTCGCTTCAGTCGTGTTCGACTCTGTGCGACTCCAGAGACGGCAGCCCACCAGGCTCCCCCATCCCTGGGATTCTCCAGGCAAGAACACTGGAGTGGGTTGCCATTTCCTTTTCCAATGCATGAAAGTGAAAAATGAAAGTGAAGTAACTCAGTCGTGTCCGACTCTTAGCGACCCCATGGACTGCAGCCCACCAGGCTCCTCCATCCATGGGATTTTCCAGTCAAGAGTACTGGAGTGGGGTGCCATTGCCTTCTCCGAAAGATAGCATGACTACAGTGAAATACGAGGTTAAAACCCAGTATTACCGATTGAACAAATCATTTTCCATGCTTATCTAAGCCATCCTTCATGTCAGACAGGTAGAGAAACTAAACCAGAATAGACTAGTGTGAACTACTGCTTCCGACCAGAAAGCAGCCTTTTTTAAAATCAGTTCATCATTTCTCAGTTGTCCATAGGATGTGTAAAATCATGTTCACAGATAAAATGAAGATAATTATAAACAACTTTCACATGGAGTAGTTTTATTTGCAACATAGGTCTTCTACTTTGAAGATCTTGCAGAGACACTGTCTTCCTTTCCTGGCAGTCCAGTGGTTGGGACGCCACGCTTTCACCGCAGGGGATACCAGCTGAGTCTCCGGTCAGGGAGCCAGGATCTCGCATGCTGTGTGCTGCCAAAAGAAAAAAAGTCACTGTCATCTCTCCAGGAAGGCTAGTTCAGAGCCACAGCAGTGTTTCACATTTAGGTTTGGGCTTTCCTTGTATGTTTAAATTGAGATACAATTTNCCAGCTGAGTCTCCGGTCAGGGAGCCAGGATCTCGCATGCTGTGTGCTGCCAAAAGAAAAAAAGTCACTGTCATCTCTCCAGGAAGGCTAGTTCAGAGCCACAGCAGTGTTTCACATTTAGGTTTGGGCTTTCCTTGTATGTTTAAATTGAGATACAATTTGTATACTATAAACGTTTGCCCTATAAAGTGTACAACTCAGTGGGTTTAGTATATTCATAGTTTTGCCGTCATCTCTACCGTATAATTCCAGAACGTTTTCATCACTCCAGAAAATACACCTTGTGTCCACTAGCAGTCACTCCTCATTCTTCCTTCTCCATCCCCTGGTGGCCACTGATGGACTTCTGTCCCTATGAATTTGCCTGTTCTGGACACTTTACATCAGCGTCATCACGTGATACCTCATGTTTTGTGTCTGGCTAAAGATTCCATGTTGTAGCATGTGTCAGTACTTCATTCTCTTTTGTGGCTGAATAAAATTCCCTTATATGAGTAAAGCAGTTGTTTTTATAATTAGGTTATTGCCATCTAGAATTTGTTTCGAGGTTCAAAAAGTTATTTTTTCAGATTGAAAAAGTGCTTACTCGCCCAGTCATGTCCCACTCTTTGCGACCCCATGGACTGTAGCCCGCCAGGCTTTTCTGTCCANTAAAGCAGTTGTTTTTATAATTAGGTTATTGCCATCTAGAATTTGTTTCGAGGTTCAAAAAGTTATTTTTTCAGATTGAAAAAGTGCTTACTCGCCCAGTCATGTCCCACTCTTTGCGACCCCATGGACTGTAGCCCGCCAGGCTTTTCTGTCCATGGGGGTTCTCCAGGCAAGAATACTGTGGTAGGCTGCATATTGTCCTCCAAGAGATCTTCCCAACCCAGACATCAGACCCCAGGTCTCCTGCATTGCAGGCGGATTCTTTAACGTCTGAGCCATCAGGGAAGCCCATTGAAAAAAGTAATACTTTTTATTTTTTTTTTTTAATTTAAGCATCTCAAAAACGTAGGGAAGGAGACCAGCGGGCTCCACTGTCAAACGCACCTCCCCCTCCCATCACCGCCCTACCTCAGAGACAAACCTGAGGTTGTTTTCCAGGCTTTTGTTCTCTCTGTACAAAAAGCATGTGTTTGGTGGGCTAGGGAGGATGTTTGCGGTGTACCGTTTCTATTAATATGGGATCACAGTTGTCCTAAAACCTTTTTAACCATACAGCGTCTTGTTCTGTGTACATATGCATGCCCCATTCTTTCTTAATTTTAACAGAGTATATGATATTTTTCTTACTTGTGTTTCCAAGCTTGATATTACTTGGCATATAGACACTTGAGTGTCATTGAACTGAAAGAAAAAGTTTGTTCCCTTTAAAAAAAAAAAGTCAATTCTCATTTATGGAAGAAACCTTGTAACTGCCAGAGGACAGGCCAGGANAGTATATGATATTTTTCTTACTTGTGTTTCCAAGCTTGATATTACTTGGCATATAGACACTTGAGTGTCATTGAACTGAAAGAAAAAGTTTGTTCCCTTTAAAAAAAAAAAGTCAATTCTCATTTATGGAAGAAACCTTGTAACTGCCAGAGGACAGGCCAGGATACTTGCATTAACCTTGCTCTGTAGGATTTAGAGGGCTTCCCTTGTGGCTCAGCTGGTAAAGAATCTACTTGCAATGCAGGAAACCTGGGTTCAGTCGCTGAGTTGGGAAGATCACTGGCAGAAGGGAAAGGCTACCCACTCCAGTATTTTGGCCTGGAGAATTCCGTGGACTGTATAGTTCCTGGGATTGCAAAGAGTCAGGCATGACTGAGCGACTTTCATAGGATTTAGAAGTTTGTTTAATCTCATCTTTTTTCAGAGATCACTCTGTTCTGTGGCTTTCTTTAGATGAATTTGCCTAGGAGTAAGAGGTAATCACTTTTTAATAGCAGATGATTTATGTGTAAATAGAGGGGAAAGGAATTTGTATGCTGGCTATCCCAAAACCAAGTTCAGTAGCTTTGTGGTATTTTGGCTCCAGTGATGGGCACCAGCACAGAAATAGAGATGTCCATAGCGTGTCACCTGTTGAGGGGCTGGGAAGACTTGACATTTCCATTTTCTGTATTCTTAAAACATGAGTAGAGTAAAAATAAAGAATTATATGTGAATGTCATTTCCAAACTTATTTTTTCAGTTCTGTTCATAGATTTGACTTGATAGCAACAAGAAAGAATGTTTTAAGTGGGTGAAAAACGAAACAAGTTTGAATGGATAGGAATACGGCAGTGCATGCAGTAATAACAGCTGTCTGCCTGGATGCATCTGGGCCAAATGTCATTTTCCATCACCACAATCCTGCACTTCAGTTTTAACTAGGTCTTATCAGAGTCTTGGGGATGGTCTTGATCTCTGTCACCTGTACAGTGTCACGNTTTGAATGGATAGGAATACGGCAGTGCATGCAGTAATAACAGCTGTCTGCCTGGATGCATCTGGGCCAAATGTCATTTTCCATCACCACAATCCTGCACTTCAGTTTTAACTAGGTCTTATCAGAGTCTTGGGGATGGTCTTGATCTCTGTCACCTGTACAGTGTCACGAACCTCCGTCCATAGTTCTTCAGGCACTCTATCATATCTAATCCCTTGAATCTATTTGTCACTTCCACTGTATAATCCTAAGGGATTTGATTTAAGTCATACCTGATTAAATGATCAAGACCACCCCCAAGAAAAAGAAATGCAAAAAGGCAAAATGGTTGTCTGAGGAGGCCTTACAAATAGCTATGAAAAGAATAGAAACAAAAGGCAAAGGAGAAAAGGAAAGATATACCCATTTGAATGCAGAGTTCCAAGAAATAGCAAGGAGAGATAAGAAAGCCTTCCTCAGCAAATCAGTGCAAAGAAATAGAGGAAAACAATAGAATGGGAAAGACTAGAGATCTCTTCAAGAAAATTAGAGATACCAAGGGAAAATTTCATGCAAAGATGGGCTCGATAAAGGACAGAAATGGTATGGACCTAACAGAAGCAGAAGATATTAAGAAGAGGTGGCAAAAATACACAGAAGAACTGTATAAAAAAGATCTTTACAACCCAGATAACCACAATAGTATAATCACTCACCTAGAGCCAGACATCCTGGAGTGGAAGTCAGGTGGGCCTTAGGAAGCATCACTGTCAACAAAGCTAGTGGAGGTGATGGAATTCCAGTTGAGCTATTTAAAATCCTGAAAGGTGAGGCTGTGAAAGTGCTGCACTCTAAAGTGCCAGCAAATTTGGAAAACTCAGCAGTGGCCACAGGACTGGAAAAGGTCCGTAGTCATTCCAATCCCAAAGAAAGGCAATGCTAAAGAATGCTCAAACTACCACACAATTGCAGTCATCTCACACGCTAGCAAAGTAATGCTCAAAATTCTCCAAGCCAGGCTTCAACAGTACCTGAACTGCGAACTTCCAGATGGTGAAACTGAATTTAGAAAAGGCAGAGGAACCAGAGATCATATTGCCAACATCTGTTGGATCATCGAAAAAGCAAGAGAGTTCCAGAAAAACATCTATTTCTGCTTTATTGACTGTGCTGAAGCCTTTGACTATGTGGCTCACAACAAACTGTGGAAACTTCAAGAGATGAGAATACCAGACCACCTTACCTGCCTCCTGAGAAATCTGTATGCAAGTCAAGAAGCAACAGGGAAGAACTGGACATGGAACAACAGACTGTTTCCAAATCAGGAAAGGGGTATGTCAAAGCTGTATATTGTCACCCTGCTTTTTTAACTTATATGCAGAGTACATCCTGAGAAATGCTGGACTGGATGAAACACAAGCTGGAATCAAGATTGCCAGGAGAAATATCAATAACCTCAGATATGCAGATGACACCACCCTTATGGCAGAAAGTGAAGAAGAACTAAAGAGCCTCTTGATGAAAGACGAGAGTGAAAAAGTTGTCTTAAAGCTCAACATTCAGAAAACAAAGATCATGGCATCCGGTCCCATCACTTCATGGCAAATAGATGGGGGAACAGTGGACACAGTGTCAGACTTTATTTTTGGGGGCTCCAAAGTCACTGCAGACGGTAACTGCAGCCATGAAATTAAAAGATGCTTGCTCCTTGGAAGAAAAGTTACGACCAACCTAGACAGCCTAAAAGCAGAGACATGACTTTGCCAACAAAGGTCCAGCTAGTCAAAGCTGTGGTTTTTCCAGTGGTCATGTATGGATGTGAGAGTTGGACTATAAAGAAAACTGAGTTCTGAAAAATTGATGCTTTTGAACTGTGGTGTTGGAGAAGATTCTTGAGAGGCCCTTGGACTGCAAGGGGATGCAACTAGTCCATCCTAAAGGTGATCAGTCCTGGGTGTTCATTGGAAGGACTGATGTTGAAGCTGAAACTCCAATACTTTGGCCAGCTGATGTGAAGAGCTGACTCATTTGAAAAGACCCTGATGCTGGGAAAGATCGAAGGCGGGAGGAGAAGGGGACAACAGAGGATGAGATGGTTGGATGGCATCACCGACTCAATGGATATGAGTTTGCGTAAGCTCTGGGAGTTGGTGATGGACAGGGAAGCCTGGCGTGCTGTGGGCCATGGGGTCACAAAGAGTTAGACACGACCAAGCGACTGAACTGAACCGACCTACCGGTCTTCATGCATGTTCAGTCACGTCCAACTCTTTGCGCCCTCATGGACTGTAGCTTGCTAGGCTCCTCTGTTCATGGGATTTCCCAGGCAGGGATACTGAAGCAGGTTGTCATTTCCTCCTCCAGTGGATCTTCCCCACACAGGGATAAAATCTGAGTCTCCTGTGTCTCCTGCATTGGCGGGAGGATTCTTTACCACTAATACACCAGGGAAGCCCCTTTCAGAGTCATAGAGACCACACTTTGAGTTCTAAGTCACATTAAAGAAACACATGAAAATTACGTGCAAAGTTACATAGTGTACAGAAAAGAGTTGGCGTAGCAGCCCTGAGACCACTGTCTGTTTAAAGGCTGGGTGTCAAGGTTGCCGTTGGTGTCTGGAAACTTGGATTTGGGGAGGCTTCGCACCATTCCCTGTTGAGAATTGCTCACTGTGCCTAAACTATTCATGCAAACAGTGTGATTTATGCTGGACACGTGGTTTTCTTTGGACGTCTAGTACTTTGGTACATCATAGAGGGACCAGCTCCCCATCTGGGCGCCGAGGCTGAAGAGCTTCCCTGTAACGGGCAGGTTGCACACGGGCGTCAGGTGCATCTCTGCAGCTCTGCCGGGAGAGGACTTGTGAAGCCTGCCCTTGATTTGCTCAGGGCTGTGCCTCCGCGCCTTTTCGTTTTGCTGATTGTGCTGTGTCTGTTTTTACTGTTGTAAGTCATAGCTGTGAGTACATCTGTGTGCTGAGTTCTCTGGATCGTCTTTTGTGAATCACCAGCAAATCTGGGGTGCTTTGGGGGACCCCTGACACACGGAGGTTTGTACATTGAGAATTCCAGCTGTCTACAGGTGAACTGTAACTTCTGCCAAGCCAGCCCACCCTTTGCTTAAAGAGACCCCAGAGTGATTGCAAAATAAGAGCACTTTACAATAAAGGGTGTGAGTTATAAATCATTTAGAAACATCAGGGATCTGTACCACAAAGATAAAAATCTGTCTGGCCTGATGAAGTACTTCACTGCTATGTAGATAAAAGCTCAGGAAGTATTGCTATTCATGTAAAGCAAACACACACTGTGAATCGTGTCTCTTAACTCATCTTCATAGTTTTATAAAACCTGTGCTGGGTTAAGATAACCATGTGTCCTTAAAAGAACAGTTGAATTGGATAATATTTATATTTTGGTGCTTTTTATTTCCATGTTTAAAATAAGGTACTGAAGATACTGTTTGTATGTGAAGATTTCCTGTTTAGGTTTGGAACCATCAGCTGAATGTTGAGGGTTTTTCCCAATAATAATAAAAAATATAAGACATCAGGTCCAGGGACTTCCTTCGTGGTCCAGTGGTTGACCACTTTCCAATGCAGGGGACGTGGGTTTGATCCCTGGTTGAGGAACTAAGATCCTGCATGCCCCGGGGTAACTCAGCCTGTGCACCACAAAGAGCCTGCACAGCCAAAAAAAAAAGATAGACATCAGGTCCAACTGAACTCCGATTTATATTCCTCAGTTTGATTATTTTTTCCTGAACAAAATTAGGAAGCTATTTTTATGGACTAGATAAACATGCTGTTTCATTTGTGAACTTGGACATTTCTGAGCCGTTTGTCTAACCACCTAGGTGATACTTGATAATCTCTAAAATTCCCTTCCGTGCTAATTGGAATTACACCTTGCAGCAGCTCTGCCCGCCTCCTTGCCCCATCCCAGTGACTGACTGGGCAGCAGGGAGCTCATGCCTCAGTTGGTACATATACTTTTACCATATCTGCTCATTACTTCAGAGGATTTTTTCAGTGACTTTCTGATTCTGGGCTCTTATTAGGAAAAGTTGTTAGATAAGTGAGGTGTCATGAACTTGAACTTAGTCAATATATTTAATTTGTCACTGTTTATGTATAAATTCTGTACTTTAGGGCCTCCAAACAGTTACTTGAGTTATTAAATATAGAATAGTTGAAATAAATAAGTTGAAAATTGTCCTGTGAGTTGCTGTAAGGTGTTTGTGAAAGAAGTTGAATAATTGTGACTTTCTCTTTAATATTGATATTTGTAACCTATAAATAATATTGTTCATTTAAAAAAAAACAGTTTGAGATGAAATTTCTATACCACACAAGTCACTGATTTTGAGTGTTCAGTTCACTGGCTTTTAGTATATTCATAGATATGTGCATCCATCACCGCCCTATTAGAATATTTTCATTACCCCTAAAAGAAATCTCATACCCCTTAGTTATTACCCCTCAGCCCTAGGCAGTCCTGATGTTCTATCTTTGTAGATTTGTCTGTTCTGAACATTTCACAATGGAGTCATCCTATATGACCATTTGTGACTGTCTTTCACTTAGTATGTTTTCAAAGTCAATAGCGTGTAATCAGTGTTCCGTTGCTTTTATTATTGAATAATACTCCATTGAACAGATAATACCATTATTTATTCATTAAGTTAATGGGCTTTGAGGTAGTTTCCGCTTTTTGTCCATTGTGAGTAATGCTGCCATGAACATGTATCAGCTGAAGTTTCTGCCTCTCGAGTGTCTGTCTAGGGATGGAATTGCTGGGTCACACGGTAGTTCTGTGTGTAACACTGGGAGGACCTGCCGGGCTGTTTTCCACAGCAGGTGTACTGTTTTAGATTCCCACCAACACTGTGAACGTTCCCAGCTTCTCCACATCCTCAAAAACACTTCTAATTCTTTTTTATTGAGCCATCCTATGACGTGTACAGTGGTCTCTTCTTGTGGTTTTAGTTTTACGATTTTATAATGCACATTTCAGTTGATTTTTTTCTCCACATTTTCTTAAATAGACAAGAAATGATGCCTTCAGATCTGTGAGAATCTTTTTTGTAATTGTTGATTTCATTTCTTTAACAGGCTAAGGAAATTTTAACAAAAGAATCAAATGTACAAGAGGTCCGTTGTCCTGTTACCGTCTGTGGAGATGTGCATGGCCAATTCCATGATCTTATGGAACTCTTCAGAATTGGTGGGAAGTCACCAGATACAAACTATCTGTTCATGGGTGACTATGTAGACAGAGGTTATTATTCTGTGGAGACGGTAACTCTTCTTGTGGCATTAAAGGTATGACTAATGAAATTCATTTTTTTTGTTTCCAAGCGTTAAATCAGCAAAAGACAGAGTGGGCATTGCATATCATAATGTTCTAGTTTATGGTCCATTCATTTTATGGCCCCTTAAAATAATAGTTGATTTTACATCTTTTGGGAGAAAGATATGAAAACGATGCATTAAACATCTCTCTCCTATTTCTGGTAAATTGTTGCTATGGGTAGTAATCCACAGCTGAAGTCTTGGAATCATTTTTAGTCAACTTATCCTGCATATATAATTAATTGATACTGTATTTTTAAAATTCTTGCCTTGAGAAATCTGTTATTCCTGTGTGTTTTCTATTTTTACTGTCATTTAATGCATATTTTCATCATGTCACTTTAATTAGTACAGTGATGTGGTAACTACATTTCTATTTCCAAGACCTGATCCCTCCAAACCTACCTTACATATGCTGCCAGATTAAATCTCTCATTTGCCTTTCATCTTACTTCAGTGTTCGCAACTCTTCAGTGATTTTGTGTTACCTTTAGAATCAAGCTTACACTCCTTGACTGATCCTCTACTGACTAGCCTGACTTTGCTGCTCAGAGTTGGTAGCATAAACTTTTTGCGTCAAATCAGAGTTTAAACATGCTGTCTGTCTCCAAATATTTCCTTATCTGATTTCTTCAAAAGATTAGTCTCTCGTTTCTTACCCCTCTGGCACAACTCAGCTCAAGTCCCACTGCTTCCGTTTTAGCTTTCCTCTTTACTCTAGATTATCGTGAAACTTGCTCTCACATCCCTTATTTATGTCACATAGTGGTTTATTGCCTTGTTTTATTTATTTCTCATCCTTCCTTAAGTGAAATTAGTCCCCAACCAGCAGAATTCATGTATTATATTTCTGTGGAACTGGCATCTGGCTTTGAACTCTGTGCTCAGTGTTGGACACACACTGGTTGCTTAGTAAATATCTATGAAGTATGCACTTGCAGCTTTTTGGTTTACAGAATCATCAGTGATGCTTTTTCATACTTCTTATCAGACACATTCCTAACTAAAAATTATGCCATAAAGTACATCTCTATGTCCTGTCATGGAAAGGAAGCTATAAATACATTTGAAATTTTGCCCAGATTTTTCAGGGCCTGTTTTTGTGTTTTGTTGGGAAATACATTCTTCCTATGGGAAATAAAAAGGAGGAAGAGTCTGTAGAGTTTATCTCGAGTCCAGATCCCTGGTCTGTGTCCACTGAGCATTAAAAAGTCATAGTGTTCTGGAAAGACTGGGAAGACTAATGCTAATTTGAGTATGAAAGAAGTGTTATAGAGACAAAGAATCAGGTACAATTATCGCTTAAATAGGAATTCCAGTGAGGGGAGTATGAGTACATAGTAATGAAGAAAGATGACTATAAAAAATATTTCAAGGTAATCAAGAGGGGACCTGGCGATGAGTAAGACGGTTTTTTATTCTGAAAAAGAATTAACATTTAATGTATTTGCCATTAAATGAAGTGGGTCAGAGGTTAATGTGCTTAACTAACACTAGTAGCTACCAGGTATACCATGGGTTCCTTTTCCTTTCCATCCAGGTGCGTTATCCAGAACGCATTACAATACTGAGAGGAAACCACGAAAGCCGACAAATTACCCAAGTATATGGCTTTTATGACGAATGTCTGCGAAAGTATGGAAATGCCAATGTTTGGAAATACTTTACAGATCTCTTTGATTATCTGCCACTTACAGCTTTAGTAGATGGACAGGTATGTATGTGGGGGTGGATGGAAGATTTTTTATTAGCAATTTAGGGTCTAGGTTTCTGTGACATTGTTTCTACATCTCCCTGGCCTTTTCTGTGTCTTTCCCTTGAAGTCTCAGAACAGGGTGTTGGGCAAGTTTTCTGTGAGACAGCAAATCCTTTTTTTCATCCTTCTTCACCTTCCTGCTTCCCTTTCCGTCTATTGATCCATCTATTTCTACCCCATGTGTTAAGTGACAGTCTGATTCTAAGTAATCGGACAAATCTCCCTCCTTGGAAACTTTCACAGTCTTCTACTAACACTCATAAGATAAAAATTATTTCCAGATGACCAAGTGGAAATATGGTGCAAACTGAAACTTTTAGATATAGTAAGGGATGCAATGCAGGGAAATGCATTTATTTATAAATCACATTTTATCTGTAGAAAAATAGAAAAGAAATGTAAAATAAACATTTAATTCAAAGAGTGAAACACTAAATAAATTTAAAGGGTTAATTCAAAATAAAAGCAGAAGTGGATACCAACAAATACAGAGTTGATGAATATAGCCAAAAGCAAGTTTTGAAAAGTCTATTTGGGAAACTTAATAGTAAAAACTGATCCAGAAAAGGAGGAGGACGTAGCATAAAACACTGGGAGTGAAAAATAAAGCATTACTGTTAAGTATGGAGGTACTTGCATATCACAGGTATAGCTTTACTTCAATAAACTTGAAAAGATAGGTGAAATTTATTATAGCAGAATATTATTAAACTGCTTCAAAGACTTCAGACCAATATAAATAACTACCAGGCTAAGAAAGAACTGAAGAGTAACCAGATCTAGATAGTTTTATAGGCAGATTCTACCAAACCTTTAAGAAATACAACATTTCCATGTTTTAGAGCTTAGGAAAAGATGGAGAGCTTAAAACTCACTCTGTAAAGCTAGTATAGCCCCAATATAACGTCAGACATGGCAAGCACAGAAAGATAAAATCAGACCAAAACCATCTGAATGACGTGCTGTATCTTTGAAGCTCAGTTAAGGAGTGAAATAGCATTAACTGGATTTAAAAAAAAAACACTGACTATACTTATCAGCAAAACATCAGAAACCTCTTCAAAATCAGGAGGAAAGTGTCCTCTAAAACTTTATTATTATTATCCCTGACTAAGAATCCCTGGAGGCTGGACCTGGGAGTCTCCCCTCCCTCCCACCAAATCTTTTATTTTTCAATTTTGTTTTTGGAAGTCCTAGCCAATGCACTGAGCTGTAAAGAAAAAAAAAAATATATATATATATATATATATATAAACATTGAGAAGTGAAAGTGAAAGTTGCTCAGTCATGTCCAACTCTTTGTGACCCCCATGGACTTCTCCAGGCCAGAATACTGGAGTGGGTAGCCTTTTCCTTCACCAGGACACCTTCCCAAGCCAGGGATCAAACCCAGGTCTCATGCATTGCAGGCAGATTCTTTACCAGCTGAGCCACAAGGGAAACCCAAACATTTGAAAAGAAAATAACAAAATTATGATTTTGTTATTTGAAAATAACATGATTATGTACTCAGAAAACTCTTAGAAAACTGACAGGCTGTTATATTAGAATCATTAACAGGCATCAGTAGGATCTTTGCTGTAAGAGAAATTTTAAATTTTTATCTGTCAGCAGTAACCAACAGAAAAGGTAATGGTGGGTGGTCACAAGCACAGAAATTATGTTCTAGAGAAAGCAGAAACACTCTACATAAAATACCTAGGATTATAAAGAAAACAGGCAGAATAAATATATTTAAATATTAACTGCTTTCTCCAATAATATTTTCTGGTTTTTTTTTCATTGTATTTTATAAAATTTTCCACTGTGAATATTATGAAAGACTATTTTGAAAAGAAAAGCTACTAAGGTTGACATTTAGCATTTAATAAAGCAAGTTCATTTTTTTTTAAATTCCTAAACAGATATTCTGCCTCCATGGTGGCCTCTCTCCATCCATAGATACACTGGATCATATAAGAGCCCTGGATCGTTTACAAGAAGTTCCACATGAGGTAAACTTAAACTTAGTTTTAATGAAAAAGAAAGAAATATAACTTCATTGTGGTAACCCTAGATTAGTCACATATGAGTGCTAATGATGTATGTTATGTACTCCATTTTCTTTGCCAGGGCCCAATGTGTGATCTCTTATGGTCAGATCCAGATGATCGTGGTGGGTGGGGTATTTCACCACGTGGTGCTGGCTACACATTTGGACAAGATATTTCTGAAACGTTTAACCATGCTAATGGTCTCACACTGGTTTCTCGCGCTCACCAACTTGTAATGGAGGTATGTCCTTCTATAGCGTGATGATTTCTGTTTCCAATAAGTGTTTCGATAAGGCTTCATGACTTAGAATGTCAGAAACATCCCTCCCCATTACCTAAAGGAAAGGAGAAAAAACTTGGCTGGTTTTAGCAAGTAAGGAAAATATTGTTGACCAGAGCAAAATTGTAACTCACTTTAAGACTTAGAGAAAAGTTGCAAAAATAGTAACAAAAAAATTCCTTTGTATCCTACACTCAGATTCCTTGAGTATACTTCAATGGTTGCTTCATCATTCTGTCTCTCTCCCTTCCTGTTCCCCTTCCCCCTGACTTTTGAACTGTTCGAATGTCAGTTGCAGGTGAAATGCTCTTTTACACCCAAATTTCCATGTGTATTTTGTAAGAATAAGGACTTTTTCCTAAATAACCATGGTATAGTTAGCACAGTCCAGAAATTTTCATTGAGAAAGTACTATTATCTAAATACTTTATTCAAATTTTTATTATCTCACGAATATCCTTTTATAGCTAAATTTTTTATAGCAAAATTTAACTGTATTTGTGCATGTATAGTCTAATTCAGGCTCATGCTATATTCAGTTCCCTTTGACGTGGACATAATTCCTCAGATTTTCTTTGTTTTGGATAATCTTGACATTTTTAAAGACTACAAGCATTTTGTTTTGTAGAAATCGCCTTCGTTTGTGGTTTGGCTGATGTTTCCTTATGATTCAGGACAAGCATTTTTGGCGGGCATATCACAGTATGATATGATGCTTGTGTCCTCGGCACATCATAGCAGGTCATGAGATCCATCCCACTGCTGGTGGCATTAACTTGGATCACTTAGTTAAGGTGGTGCCTGCCAGATTTCTCTACCATGATGTTACTATTTTTTTTAACACTAAAGGAATATAAATAGAATATAATCCTTCCAAATCAGTAGGGAGTGGCTTCAGGATATTAGAGAAAACTTCACTAATCCAATAGAGTCAGGTAGGGTAACAGCATGGTAAATAAAGAACATGAATTCATGTAGTAAAGATAAACCCAATTCTATCAGTCATCCTAAGGAATGTGAATGGATGAAAATTTGTACTTCCATAAAATACTGAGACCTTCAGATTGGATGCATAATCAAAATTCATCTGTTATTTGGGATTTATCTAAAACATAATGATACCATAGACCAGAAGTAGAGGGATGGAAAATGTGTATCAGTATATCAATTAGATAATTATCCAAAGTATAGCTAATAATATGAACAAGGTTTTAGATACTTATAAATAGAACAAAGTCTTCACTGATTAAAACTGATCTGGTTCTACGGGAGGGAATAATTCTAAATTTTAATTTACTTAGTAATAGAGTCAAAATTCATAAAGCAAAAGTTGACATAATTTATGAGGAAGAATTGAGACCTCTTCCGTCACTGTGGGAGAAATCTGAATACACGTCCTAGCCCTGATCTCAAACATCGACTAAGCAGATAAAGGTACTGAGCCCTAAGTAACAGAACCGTGTGTCCACAGCTGAGCCTCAGTTCAGATGTCTAGTATAAAAGATGGACACCGCATCAGGTGCTCACAGAACGCTTGCTGCCTTCGCGTTTTCGAAGGTTACCTCTGTCAGCATGACAGTTTTATGGTGAAATACTGATTTTGATGGTTTTTTTTTTTTTTTTTTTTTTTTTTTTTTTTTTT